>JAPTYQ010000012.1:26132736-26142973 GCA_029814465.1 Ostorhinchus cyanosoma | reverse complement strand
GATGGATGGATGGATGGATGGATGGATGGATGGATGGATGGATGGATGGATGGATGGATGGATGGATGGATTTTCTTAGTTTATTACAGTGTAGCAGCAGAATGGTACACGTTCCATAGTGATAATATAACATCACAGCAAACATGAGTAAATACAAATATATAAGAACAAAAATCATATATATATATTTTTTCCCGAAACAGAAGCGCTGTGTAAAAGAAGCTAGTGTTTCAAAATTCCAGACTTTCAAAGACTTTCAAGACCTGTGCAAGGACCCTGCATTTGTGTCAAAATAGTCACTAACCTTCGATCCTGCCTCACTACTGTTGTTACCGACAACAAATAAACAATAAATATCAAATTCACATGCAGAATTATACACAGACGATAGAGTAGCTTTGATTCTATACTGTGCTTTCTACATTAATACAACTACATGTGTGTGAATATTGTTTCATGTCCGAACTGGAAACTGCGCTTCACTACGGACGGCCTCCTTTGAGGAACGTACACTATGGAAAAGTAATTATAATAAATAAATTGGATCTTACTTTTGAGTGCTTTTCAAAGTGCGGAAGGGAGCGGTTCTCAAAACCATTGGGGACTCGAGAGCCACTTATGGCCTGCTGACCGACGCAGGCGATCATCTGAGAGATATTAATGAAGGATCCTACATGTGGAGAGACACACCACATACACACAGATGAAAACAATGACGCAACAACACTCCAACGCTCACAACAGCCACCGTTTATTTACTCTGATTTAGTGTCTTTTCCAAAAGCTCGTTATGAACCGGGAAGGAGTCGTAGTATAATCATTTTATCCTACTTCTATGTATTACAATTTCATACTTATGTTATAAATTAAGCTTTACATTAATTATGACATTTTTTATCAATTTTTTTTTTATATTTCCCCTATTTTTTGATTATTTTTTCTCTTATTAGGCACTTCAAGCTTTTTTTACTGTTGTATTAATTCAACTGCAGACCCATATGCAACTAATAATAATCAGAATATTTTAAGAATTTGAAGTATATTTTGTATCCGTGAATGAAAATTGAAGCTCAGCTAAATTCTTGCGTCTTCTCAGGTCTTTTAATATTATCTCAATAAAATCAGGTACATTTTTTTTAATATACATATATAATAGGAATAAAATCGGAGCTAACACTCAAACTACACTTATTAATTATATTATGTATTTGTCTTTTTTTTCCTTTTTTTTTTTTTTTTTTAATTGAACCTTGTCAAGACGTGAAGCAGCACACACCATACCATAATGACAAACAGGTTCAAATAAAAAAAAGGTGTATCCGGACATCTTCTTTTTGCTTTTCTTTGCGTTTTTTTGGGTTAGGGTCGGTCTGTCCAGCGCACCGTCCTTATGTTTATTTTGTCGGTCCACTCTGGTCTTTCCTTTCATTACTCTGGGAACGAGGATATAAAAGGGTTTGTTCTACAGAAAAGAAGCTGAAAAATGACAAAAGACGAAACAAAAATAAATCGAATAAAATAAAAACGTGTTTTTGACTCTGGTGTCCTTTTTAAATTAGTTTCACCTTCGGGTCGAAACAAATAAATACGAACATCTTCATCCCTTCTGATAAACTGAACATTTTCTTTTTGCCTCGTTTTCTTTCTAATAACTTAAATTTTCTTACTTTTGTCTTCGTATAACCTCTAGAAGAAATGATATACGACTTGTTATTTCATGTCCTGTTTCGGTCAAAAACTCAGTGTATTATTTAGTCTGACCTCCTTCTCCTTTAACTCCTGTGGGAGATTTATTTATCAACTATATTTTGTTCTCTCAGTGCTTATACTATTAATCCTGATAATCCCATTTTTATTTTTATTCTTTCTCCTTTTATTTTCCTCTGTCTTCGCAGTGTTTAGTGTTTGCTTTTAACGTTCTCTGACATACTTTATAATGATTGGCCGATATGTCGTTTCTATTTGTGCCATATCATTAAACTTGACTCTAAATATTTTAAGTGTCATTTGGTATTTGTGCTTTAAGACCTGCTGTCTGAACATAGCCTTAGTTGAACACTGTCTTGCAATTAAGCAGATCTTGAACTCTGCCGTTTGTAGATCCACACTTAGTGAATCTACATTCGAGACTGAAAAGAAAGTCGACTTTAAGCGTTCGGTGTTTGTCCATTTCTGGTCTCTTTTCTCCACATAAAAGGGGTCAGTCATTAGATATTTTCCTTCTGAGTCGACTGAGCCACATGGACCTCAGAACCTTCCTACGGTGACATTCCTAGTCTTATCTAAGTGCTGTCTAAACACCACATTAGGATGTAATTATTACTGATGCCGTCGTCGGTACCTTTGGAGCCACAGAGGGCCATGATCAGAGGACTGTTGCTCTTGTCCAGTTCCCTGAGGCAGGCGCTACCGGCTCGGTCTCTGATGACGGACAGCTCTTTCAAGATCAGAGCCTGTTACGGAAGAAAAAAAAACAAAACATATCAGTTCATCACATTGACCGTCAAATTGTGCAAATATAACTTGCGCATCAAAATTTCACCCAAACTCCTTTTTTTAATTTATAAGTTTATGCACTTGCAAGAGGTGGTTTATTGTATATTGTGCAAAACTGGAATGAAAAGAACTTTTTGCGCAATTAGAGTCACATGAACAAGAAAAACTCAGATGTTAAAGGGAAAAAGAAGAGTTTGAAAACAAACATGGCGGTGTGTGTGTGTGTGTGTGTGTGTGTGTGTGTGTGTATGTGTGTGTGTGTGGACGCATGAGGAAACCGAATCGTTTTTAATTTAATCCGGGATAGAGGGTAACGAGCATTCTAGATTCAAAACAACGGATATTTATGTTCGTCTCCATGTTTATGGAACGACTTCTCATGACATCTCACCATAATAAATAAACAAGTTATTATATTTGTGATTTAATAGAAAAAAAACAACATTACGACATCATTGACATTTAGTAATTATCTGTTTTGCGCATATGTCAAATGGAAAACATGCCGGTAAGCCCTTGATATTGTACTGGTTCTGATCTTTTTACATGCATCATATATACCTCCTACCACCCCTGTGAGTATGGTAAATGTTTTTAAGTGATATATAAAGGGAAAAAAAAAAATCTTAAGTATTATAAAGCATAAGATCAGACCCCTAAGGGCTAATAATGCTTTAAGGCAAATAGACAGGATGTAGGAGGTAAAATGTTGTAATGTCATAGTTTCTCTCTGACATTTCATATAAAGTGCATTCATTTAACTAGGCTAGAACCATTTATGTTTGAACAAGACAACATGCTGCTTATAATTAAGGGCTTCTGCAGGTTTCAATGGGTCGAGTGGAAGTCTGAGACCCTTTTAAAACCATTATGCGCTTTAACTTCATTGCACGGAGAGAAACTTTTATACCTGACATCAGGTAAATGTATAATCATGTGAAGTCAAGGCATTTCGGCTCAGTCCTCCTGTGTTTCATAAAGTGCCCATTTTACCTGTGATATTATACAAAGTCAAATTAAAACCCAGGTCATTTTTCATACCTGTAAAAGCTGTATTTAACACATTTCTCCTGGTCACATTATTGGACTGAATAGAGTTGAATACAGGAAACTGACCTGTTCTGAATGTGCTATTCCAGGTCATTGTTACTGCTGATACTTACTGGGCTGTGTGGAAGAATTATTATTCAATATTATTGAATAGGGCTGCTACTAACAATTATTTTAATAATTGATTTATCTGTAGGTTAGACTACTTTAATACCTAATTGATTCATCGGATAAACACAAAAGACTGAATTCTCAAAGATCGGTGTTTAACCCAAAGCAATATAGGCGCTAACGATTACATCCACGCAATGGTTTTGGGTTTAGTTAACGAGCACTAGCCCGCTACTGAGAGTTTTTATGGCTAGAGACTAACTCACAAGCTATAGTCTTCAACCAGGCTATTAAATTAGCGTTATGTGTATTAGTTCCAGTCTACAATAGTCTGGTGATCTGATAAAAAGAGATGGATGACGATAGTTTCTAACTTAAGCAAGGTTTAAATTCTGTTTCCGGTGGCTACGGCAGCTTTGTAGTGTACATTTAATACAGGAAAAAAAATGCAAAATACAGAGGATAACATTCTAATATATTATGATAATCACTCATGAAAGGTTAAAAAAAAGAGAAAAAACTGCCACTAAAGTAGCCCTGGGAAAAAGAAAAACAAAAAAAAAAAACATCATTACCTTTCAATAAATTGCTATTCATGAAATCAGAAATGCAGCCACTTGTCTAGACTGTGTTTACAGGCTGTTGAAAATGTACCCAGTGACAGACAGGATGGAAGATTAAATGTGTTTGAAAGCTGTGATTACTGATCTCATTTCAGATTCTGACTCCTGCTCTGTTAAAAAGTGGCTTGAAGCATCATTACTGTCGTCCATCTATAGACCGAAGGCCGTTATTTTCCACAGTCTGGCATTTTTCTGCAGTTTGAAAGAATAAAAGCGTTCCAAACTGTAATTCATGCAATTCAACGCAATGCAATTTATGCAACACAATTTTCCCTCCTGCTATTAACAGGTAGGAGGGAACTAAAACGACAATACAACTGAATATTTATAAGAAAATTATATATGAAAAAAAAAAAAAAAAATAGAATAGAATAGAACAGAATAGAAGTGCTGCTCCAGGCAGTGCAAAAATATTAACAAAACACCAGTAGAACATAAAATAAGAATAGAGCAAATATAAAATTAGAAAAACTAAGAATAATAAAAGAAAGTAGAATGTGAATTTCAATTTTTAGCATGAGAATAAAACTAACTAGAATCCAATTTATTTATTTATTTTTTTAAATCGGCGCACTATTTTAAATAAATATTCATGAAAATCATAGAATAGAATAGTATAGAATGTCGTGCAATAATCTTCCATTCTACAATAATGCAGCTTTTATATAAAAAAAAAAAAAAAAAAAAAGGTCCTGATGTCATTGAATATTCACTTGGTTAAATAAAGGATATGTATAGATGACATTTTCCTGGTTTTCACTACATGAACCAGGCCTTCAAACTCAATGAATTTCATATTTTGTGCTTGTGATCATATACAGAAAAAAAAGCAGAGAAAAAAGATTTTTCTTCTTTTTCAACATTCAGAGACAAGACTGAAGCGGTGATTTAATTGCGCCTGTGGGGCATTCTGGGAAGGTGTCCGATCTCAACTGCCCTTCGAGATGGATGTGTTTGAGAGTTATGTCAATGTACAATATCTGCCTGACATTTGGAAACATAATGGATCTAAGCATGTGTGTAACGAACTGCAGCACGAGTATAAAATCAAGCACAGAGTGGGAGTAGTGAGGTTTATCAGGGTGTAGGAGAACATTAAGTACATGCAGCAGAAGTGTCAAAACCGGGACGCCGAAGGGGATAATCCGGTCTGTGGGAGGAATAAATGTGAAAATGTGTTAATGTTTTATTTTGTTTTTGTTTAATTTGATCCGTTTTGTTGCTTTTGTTTTTTTCGTTTTTGCTCATTTTGCACAATTTTCATTCTTGTTATACTATTTTTCATTTACATGTTATTTTGTTTTTTTTTTAATCGGTTAATTGTGACCGTGTTTATCAAATTTATCAAAATTATTAAATGCTTTGCGTATTTGTAGACCCACTATGATCTGTAAATGGTAATATGCACATGTGTAAATGATAAACTGAGGCATAATGTTACAATTACACTTATTGTTTTTAATATATTCTAAGTTGCTCCTGTTATTCACATTTTTATGAAGGATCGCTTGTAGTTGTAAACATTTACATATTGTAATTTTACTTCTTTCCCTCTAGAACATAAAGAAAAGTTTGAAGTTGGTACAGTTTTTTTTTTTGTTTTTGTACATGTTTTGTTTAATTTAATCCATTTTGTTTAGTTTATTTTTGCTCACGTTTTGTTGTTGTTATACTTTAATTCGTTTGCCCTTTGGTCGTCCAGTTTCGGCCCACGGACCATATGTTTGACACTCCTGCTCTAGAGGCTGCACTTAATACAACCGGGTTCCAAATCTTTCCCTGAAATTATTTTCCAGGACTTTTCCAGGACATTTTCAGCAACAAGTTCTCATATCATACACTAATCCATTCTCCTGTCCCCCCTCATTCTTTGGAAGTGTTCTTTTCTACACTCTACAATTAAGAGCGCTCAACACTGTTTTGTTTTGATCTGAATGTAAGTTTTATTACGTGAACTATTAATGTTACCTGTTCTACCTTATCATTTTCCTTTTTTTTGTTTTTTTTACCAGTAATTTAATATTATTTTGAACTCAATAAATGTTTCCTTTCCTGACATTTGTGATCATTCGACAGAGAAAAAAAAAAATATCGGCGGCCCGTATCGGTCATCGGCTAAGGCTGATGTAAGAAAAAAACCCAGTATCGGCCCCAAATAAATCTATATCGGTCAATTAATAACACAAATAAATGAACCGCAGACTAATAAAACAAAATATGACCCCTTTAAACAATTGCACCCTCACAGATATACCGTTTTCTGATTTCTCTACAGCAGGATTTCTGAGACATACTTCTGAACTCACACTCGGTCGCTCATGGATGCTTCAGAGGTGTTAAATACATTACAGATAAAACCCCAGACTCAGTGTCGATGAAACGCCGCTGTGTGTGGGACTCTATCTGCCGCATGTTCCGGATTTCACGCCTCTATGTGTGTGTTTTATCGACTACCTCCAGTGTTTCCTCGGCCGTGCACCCCGGCTGCTGCTGGAGTTTTCCCGTGTCCAGAGCTTCGATGTATTCGTCACACTTCCCGTAGCCGTCGTCCAGCAGGTCCTGTTTGGCCTTCAGCAGACCTTGACCCGGTGTCACGTCACCGATGCCGATTGAGAATCCCCGGTTGGCTGGAAGATGGCGGGAAAAGGTCAATTCTGACAGATTAACACGTACGACAGTGTCATTTCAGATTCTACGCAGTTCATCTAGTCCCGGCGTGTCGTTATAATATGATCTGGAGTAAGTCGGATCAGTAAAACAGTAACGTAAATAATATCAAGTCCTAACTTTTCTCTATTTTTTTTTTTACATCTAAAAACTATCCCTTAAAAAAAAAGTGTGTCCTGTGGTTTTAATGTTTTTCATGCATAACATTATAGATTCCTTCCTTCGACTGCAGAATAAATGTTAATAAAACCACCTTGAACCTTGATTTCGGGGATAGACAGCGTAAGCCTCGTTGTGTATCTGTTTTCAGCTGTTTCAGTAGATCGTATATATTTATTCTTATTTCTACTAGTTTTAGCTTTAGCTTTTAGCAGCACTTTGTGTTCTTTTAAGGGCGCTATACAAACGCCTACTGTTTCTAGAATGTCTAAAGTAACAGAGATCTGACCCCCGACCTCAGAGATCCAATCTTTAGGGTCTCATCTATATTTAAAATTGCAAAAAATATTTCAGTTAATAGAGTAGGTGAGAAAAAAAAAAGCCAATAGCCTCTAAGATGCTATAATATGAAGGACAATCATTTTTCTGTTTCAATGTCTCCACCATCTGAGGTTGTTTATACCCCCAGACTTTGATTATTCGTCCCCGGGGGTCTGTTGAATATCAGAGTTTCCATCCTAAATAACTGCAATATGAGCTGTAAACACTGTCTGATCAATCTGCTGACGGGCATTTGAGAGAAACAGGTCTATTATATACAGGGAAAAAGTTCAGACCATCGACAATTAGAGCTAAAAACCAAAGTGTTGCATCTATATCTTTGTGTAATAAAAGCTGTGCATCAATTATGAGATGGCAGCGAGTACGTTTGAAATGCAGTTTGTCGTCTTTTCACGATCATCAGATACGACCCATTTGGACGTTCAGAGGCTCTGTAGTTACCATGGAAACGCCATCATCGTCTGCAACATTGATTCGCCGGTAAAACGCATGGAGTCGGATCAATGGCAGTGGATGGAGATGCTCGGTTTATGCTCATTTAACGATAGAATTTGCTAAAAAAATAAATAAATAAATAAATCACTTTTTCTTCAGTTTTCTCTGTTTTTGACTTCACTCAGAGCTTTTACTTTGATGAGTACATTAAATATAGAAAAACACCTGAAAAACACACAAAATACAGATGATAATGTCATAATAAATGGTGATAAATCATTTAAGACAAGTTAAATATGGAGAAAAATATATATATATATATTAGTAGCACTGGGTCTTTATGGGTTAATGTGATGTTATATTAGACACCGAACAACCAGTATTATTTATAGGTGTTCGGTGTAATCTAAGTAATCCAATCAGTGTCATAAAACCATCAAAGTTTGCAACTACATAGGACATTACCTCTGAAGCTATAGAACTGAGTGGCAGCCTGAAGCATCAACCACAAAATTAGATGATAAACAGATGTGTGATGCTTTTAAACATCAGGTCGGGGGGATTGTACACACCGTACCCGTGATGGAAGGGCTGATTTATGACCTCCTAACGGTAAAAAGGATTAGCTGATATTTCTGAGGAGATAAAGAGGTAGATCACCTACAGAGAAACACCGGGGCGAGCCTTGCGAGGCGGGACATCGCGTTAGCAGCCTCTAACTGCCCCCAGTCTCTCAACAAGATGTAGAAGATATTGTTCTTTGAGCCGGATCCCAAGGTGCCTTTGTCCATGCTCCCACACATCAGCTCACTGTTGTGGATCACAACAACTGGGACAGAGACGAGAAGAGGCGATAAGCCCGACACAATCACAACTCACACAAACAGACGTGAACTGGAAGACCTCTGGTACAAACACAATGAAAGCGCAGAGAAATGATGTTTTCCAGTATTTTCCCCGTAGTCTTTTAAGGCTTTTTGATCCGAACGGTTCAAGGTTGTTCCCGCAGAATGCAATCCAGTCCATTAGATATCTGCTTTGAATGTTTTAAAATACTCAAATCAAAGCTGAAAAACATCTTTCGGTACCCAGAAAAGAGAGAATCGGGTTTTGAATAGTTCCTCCTCCAGTCGTTATCTGCGGAAACTTGCATTTTACCATTTTTTACGACATTTGCTAATATTTCATCCGCTCTTCCGGTGTTGTGAGTTCATGTATCGGCCATAAACAATAGTCACTTGTCAATCATCACACTATACTTCCAATCAAAATTATCAAATGTCTATATAATCAAAATAAATCACGAATAACAATGTTTTTGAGTTGTTTTTTTTTTAATCAAGTGTGTTTAATTGTTTAATACCTCTGGGCAATTAATTCCATTTAAGGCCCTAATTGTCACAAAATCTATTTAATACCTTTTGACTCTTTCTCCCATAAAGACAACCCCCCCCCCGTATCCTTAATGACGAGTTTTGATGAGTTTTATGGATAACTGTGGAGAAAGTGACTCTGTCTTATCTGATTTTTGTAGATTTCAGTGATGATGAATTCGATTATCCAGTGGAAAACAGCGACCAGAAAGTGAAACTACTGAAGATGAGTATATACCGGCCTGTAATGCATCTTCACGGAGCCGTCTAATATCTGATTAAACTATCATGGACGTTACACTGGATTGTGGACCTAATTTACCCTGAAATTTGGATGTTGCTGAGGCTTATTCATAGAAATATTTCAGTCTTTTTTTTTTTCCAAGATGCTACGTGTGACAGAACTGCTACAGAAACGCTAATGCGGAGCTCTGCGTACGAGGAAGTGAACATAACAGGTACAATAAAGAGCAGGTACAAACAGGTGTACACATGTTTATACTGTATCTGGTTTATGGTATTATTGCATTAAGAATCACTCTTAAGTCATTGATTTCTGCCAAGAGTTGTTGTTCCATTCTCAGAACCTACATGCTTCCTTCTGCACATGCTCTGTTTCATCAAGGTCTGGATGTTTCAATGAGATAATACATTTTGAAAAGCATTCAGGGCATGACATGTTTTTGTTGTAATCAATAAAAAAAACAAAACACTTGGTTTTGTCTGACTGACGCATACTGATGTTGAAAAACAAACAAAAAATTCTGCAAATATTTCATCATAGTTGAGATTTTGTGAAGTTTTAAGGGTGTCTGAATCATTTTTTTCCACTACTTTATGGGTAATTTTGTTTATGAATACAGTGCTCGGAACATGTATCAGACGCTGAATGAATTTTTAGTTCTCTATTTTGCACCTCACCAGGTAATCTTTTAATTTTCAATTACGAACGAGTTGAATCCCATTGAAACTTCCATAAAT
>JAPTYQ010000012.1:25753428-25765351 GCA_029814465.1 Ostorhinchus cyanosoma | reverse complement strand
TTTTTTACAATAATCTGCGTCTAACACGGTGAAAAAGACAAGAAAATGATGCACTAATTTTTTTTTTTTTTTTTTTTTTTAGACCTTATTATTCTCTCATGTAGGGCTGCACAATATATCAAAAAAATGTCGTTCTTGCAATAACGGAGTATGCAATAATTTTTTTTTTTCATTAATTTTCTGTTTTACACACCATGGAGTACCAGAGTGGTTTTCTCTACCACTCTAACATACGAGTTTTTCTGGCAAAAAACCTGAAGTACTGCTTCTGCTGCAGGTTTGAATGTAAGTTTACATGTTATTAATGTTGAAAAGATGGGAATATTTTCAGAGCACAACTTTGGGAAAAGCCTGAGCACTTATAGTTAAAGATTTAATTTTTATATGCAGCATTTACCAAACCAAGCACGCAATGGAATATTGAAATTGGCATTTCTTTACGTGAACGACAAATATCGCAATATTATCGCTATCGCAATGCTGTACACCCATATCGTGCAGCCCGACTCTCAGGTATATTTTGGGAATCGAACTACTTAAGCAAGACAGTGTTTAAATGGGCAGGTTTTACGTGTAACATGAGTGGACACGATGAGTTACACCCAAAACCTGGAATGAGACTGAAATTCCTGGAAAAACCCACGTCTGGTTTAAGAAAAACCACTAGGATCAGCAAATTTAACACAGTGTCTTTATTTCTAGCTCTATATAAGACTTTTTCAAACCATGTTTTCAAAATAAAACGCACTGACACCTCGGTAGCTTTAACTGGTCCTATTTTAGGCCCCGATGTTTTATTAAAAATACATTAATTTTGGGATGGCTCAGAGCAAGAGTATCTTTTTTTTTGCATTTATCTGAGGTCATCATTAGGTTCATCCTGGGGGGAAATATGTGTAAATGTGTCTATTATTGGGTCTAAAAAAGCTGAAAAAATGCCAGGTACCAAAGTGAACCCAGTGTCATAGAAGCACCCAGATTTTAACACACGGCAGCTTCTTGACTTTCTGTGTTGCCTATTCAGGATTATAGCCTGTTTACATATTCATAAATAAAGGGTCTGGGTCAGATTTTGCAGGAAAAGCTCACGCCAGTAATTACCGTGACCTTAGAAACAACAATACAAACTGCACACAAACACACACAGGACACAATGGCTTCCTAAATGTTACGTACTTTACTTTGAATCAGTCGTATAAAGGAGCCATATTCTTCACTTTATCTCTCTCCACATGCAGGGTTCGTACGGGTGCTTGAAATCCTTGAAAATCCTTGAATTCCAATGTTTTCAGGTTCTGGAAAGTGTTTGAATTTGAGTTTAAGTGCTTGCAATTATAACACTGATATGTGATTTATCTGTTTATTTTTTATATTAATTTAAGATAAAGCTACTTACAGAGAGGTGATACATCGAGAAAACAAAAATTTTATGTCAAAACAGAAATTTCCCAGATGTTCTAAAGTCGACTCCAGACATTTTTATCTTAATCTTTGTCTCGGTGCGAGTGTGTCTGAAGAATAGCAAGTTGTTTTCCTTTATTTTCTTAACTTTTTGCTGTCATTAAACCTAATTTTACATCTTTATAGCATAATATGATATACGTCATTGTGATAAAAAGTGAAAAAAAATAATCGTGTAGATATTATTGTGACCCTAACGATAAGGTGATGTGCTAGAAAAATGTGAAAATGACCCTTAAAAGTGCTTGAATTTGACCTTGAAAAGTGTGTACGAACCCTGCAGGTCATATTTCCTCTAGTGTGAGTTTTCTGGTTCAGTAATATCAGCAGATCCGACAGGTCCACGTGAAACGGACCATGTTTTCACAAAATGACTCAAAGATACGACATATACAGTGTTTTACTTTAGAACTGCGGTCACTAACCCTGGTCCTCCACATCCACTATCCTGCATGGTTTAGATGTTCCCCTCTTCCAACACATCCGACGGTCGTTATCAGGTTTCTGCAGGACCTGATGATAAGCTTATCATTTGAATCAGGTGTGTCAGAGGAGGGAAACCTCTAAACCTGCAGGATCGTGGATCTGGAGGACCAGGGTTAGTGACCGCTGCTTTAGAATAATACAACTTAGATAATGATCTGTTTTTCCCTTTTCTTGCCGCTGTAATGCAACTCCCTTCCTTTTAACGAAAGTTTTATTCAGGGGGCTTGTGCAGGTCTGGAAACGCTGTGTTCCAGACCTTGAAAAGTCTGGAATGTTGTGTGAAAGTCTGGATAAAGTTTCTCACATAGTTGAATTTTAATAATAATATTGGATTAGATTTCTATATCGCTTTTCAAGGAACCCAAAACACTTTACATTATTGATCCATTATTCATTCACTCTCACAGTCTCCCTCTGGTGGTGGTAAACTATGCTTAGAGTCTGCTCAAAGGCACGTAATATTGCAAGATAAGAAATACGTGAATACAGGAAAGTATAGAATAAACTTGGTATGATTTCATTAACCGGTCTGTACTGGAATGATCGTAGTGAGGTTTGTTTGTATGATATTCATGCACTTTTATGATTTTCATGTTTTGAAAGCATCAAATTATACATTCATTCATATGTTTTATTAAAATGAACTTTTCTACTACACACAACAGGTACAATCTCAACCAAAAACATAGGCACACAAGTATAAAAGTACAGAAAGTCAAGGTCTCTGCAGTTTTGGATAAAGACCCTGTTTAATAAATACATGTGTATGTTTGTTTAAAAGCTCATGTTGTCCAAGAGCTTTGGCCTTAAACTCGTTCTAATTCTTTTGTTCGTATCGCTTACTAGTTTAGGAGTGTCCACTTCTTATTAAAAAGCTGTTCCAGAGGTTTTGTTTCCCACCATGCTGGGAATCACATTCTTCCTGGAAGCCGTAATGTTTTGGCATTTAAGTAGAACAATGTTAAGATTTGAACTTTGGCCTAAAATAGCAGAAATCTGGCAGAAATAGCAGCGACGCCCGACAGAACGCAGCGACTCCGAGTCCCGTCGGGTGCATTCTGCGTCGTCTCAGTGATAATAAACCTCTTCTTCCCTCATCCAGGCTGGATGGCAGGCATGTTGTGTTTGGCAGCGTGAAGGAGGGGATGGACGTGGTCAAGAAAGTGGAGTCTTTCGGTTCACGGTCTGGGCGGACCTCCAAGAGGATCACTATCACGGACTGTGGAGAGCTCAAATAAGACTGGATGTGAACGCAGGACCCGGCTGGAGTCTCATCTGCTGTAGATTCAATACGAGGCTGTTTCCTCAGTCGGAGCAGAGCCGCACCGGTCTCAACTAACAATACATGATCTCATTTAACTTGTCACTTTTTCACTTGGTCCTAAAAACCTCTGTTAGTTTGTTTCAGGGAATAATTAAGGCACTTAATGCCACAAAAGTAAATGTGAACTCAATGTGACTCAACCATATCTTAGAGGTGTCTATTTGCATAAAATAAAGTCATTTTTCTACATATTTCAGCTTCCTGTCATCTGTCTTTGCTACATTAACTCATTACGACCCAGTGTTACTGTTGTGGCACTTCCCAAGTAGATTTTCCTTTCTGAAAGGAAGGATATTTTGCTTTCTTAAATAGAATTACGCCTTTTAAACATTCCCCTGTGCTCTACATAAACTGTAAATGTTATGCTTGGGTCTGAATTCTTCATTAATTCAACTCCACAGGTCCATCTTTAACTCTATTTCTGAGTAATGACACCAGAAAAGGCAAAAGGCAGCGACGACTGGCTTTGACCGGTCCTGGATTCTGGAAAGTGATTGGTTTAGGAATGGAGACCTTCTGCACCTCCTTAAAGAGACTTAGGTTTGGGAAAACCTTTTCACAGACCAGCTCCAAAATGTCATCCATGTAATCTGCAATTAGAGACAGATACTTGTTAATTTGAGTTTTCAGAAATGGACAAGAGATCATTGTCACTTGTTCCATTGACAGACTTTTTTTTTTTTGCTTAATTCAAGATTGTTTTTTTTTTTTTGCTTAATTCAAGTATCTATGCACCAAGTTTAACCATAGTTGCATAAATAGATTCTAAATTAATTGATGGAAGAAAAATGATAATGTTAAAATGAGTCACCTGGTTTGAACCATTTGCTTCATCTCTTGTAATCCGTAGTGGATGTAAACATTGAAGGAAAGCTGGATCTTCATGTGTGTGGATGCCTTTCAGATAGTTTCAATACAGAAGTCCACTTTACCGCTCTTTCCTGAGGTGTTGTAGAGGAAGCTGCAGTGTTTTTATAGACCATGAAGCCGCTTCTTGAGTATAGTAATCTTTGTTTTGTGCAATCTTCATCTTTTTTTTGGACAGCCCTGAAAACAGACAGAAAAATATATGTATTACCTAAAGAATTCATAATACAAAGACATTACATTACTACCTGCTGTATAACACTGCATGTTAATCATTGTAGAGAATATTAAGCAGCTACATTTTTCCTGATCTAAGATTAATTAATTTATTTATATCTTACCTGAACTAGTTGTAGGTCAACGACAGTATTGTTTCTCAGGTCCATCACGGTGTAACTTCCAGCTTCCTCATATCATCACCAAAGGATGACATTTTGTTCTGTTTGAAGCTTCTCCGTCATGGCATCTCGTGTATTATAGCAGGTTCTATGTAAGTCTGTCATCTAAAGGTGTCAGACTGAAACATTTTCAGCTTCATTGCCCGGAAGATCTATAAACACAAAAAAATATTACTCTAATATTAATACAAATTTTTTTAAAAAAGTGCCTATTTCAAACAAACCCAAAAAATGCTTATTACCTTTAAGTTTTGAAAAAATTATTAGACTATGAAAAGTCATCAAAAACAATGGTTATGCAATCAAGTACTAACTCCTGTGGATCATGTGACTAAAACAGACATGGAATGAATAAAAGCACAGTTTTTGTTAGAACAATGTCATAGATATTGATGTAAGAACTGTTGGGATTTTGGTTATTATCAAGAAAACATGGAAAATAGATATTGGCTCTGAAATTAAACTACTATGAGTTATTTTATTTGTCTAAACAAATGTACCTTTATTTGGACCAGGTATTAAAATGAACAAGAAATTGAAGAAAACAAGGGTGGTCTAATAATTTTTTCCGCGACTGTATAGTAACTGAAAGTCGTAGATTACCCACCAGAGTGCTGCCAACAACAGGCAGACTGTTCCATTTTCTAAAAAAATCACAGTGCCGGTGTCAGATAGAAAAGTGACCCTCATAGAAAAGTGACCCGCGGGTCAGTTTTCTGTTATAGACTTCTGACCCCCCCGCCCCCTCCCCTATGGAAAAGAGACTCACCCCAATAAATCACCAAATTTGTAACAAAAAAAGTTTATTTAAAGTATAGATATATATATGTACACAAAGCATATTATGAAAAGTACAAAAATTTTGGAATAAAATAAGCAAGGAGTGAAAATACTAGCATGGAAAAGTGACATCAGTCATAATACATAACATCTTGAAACTATAATACTTAATAAAACATAGAAATAGGCAAAGGGTCAAAATTCTATAGCATGGAAAAGTGACCGCCAGTACATATTACAACTACATGATTTGTACCTGTTATTGATTCAAATCCCAGAACCGTTTGTGTTCAGATTCACTGTTACAAATATTAATAAATTAATACATAAAACCTATTTTTTCATAATTTGGGGTTGATTTCATGTCTATGATGTCCAGCAAGTCTAAAATGACCACCGATTATTTACTTCAATAGCTCTATGAATGAGTGAATTGAGTAGTTTCTGGTGAAATTTTCATATTGTACACATATTTAAGAAATGTGTTAGAACATTTCTATAAACATACAGTACAAATTTATATAAGGGATCAAAATCCTATAGGATGGGTCAGTTTTCCATACTAGAAACGTGACCCGCGAGCCACAATTCTATACAGAAAAGTGACCCGGGGGTTGAATTTTATGACACCGGCATGGCTGTTCTACATGAAGAAACGTTCCCAACCTTCTTGTCTGCACCACTGACACTCTTTGACAGACAGAGCACAACTCAAAAAGCTCCAAAAGGCATTTTTCAAACATGATATAAGTTGTGGTTCTGTGGATTGGCACTTTTCACTCTGTTCTGTCATTACATGACATACTTTACCTCCTAAAACCCATGTACACATATACCTGCACAATAGCTTTGTTCTTGGAACTTTACTTACTTCTCATCAGTCACGTCTGACAAAGTAGTGATTGAATCTTCAGGATTACACCTGAAATCCTGTGGGTCCGTAAGTTCATGATTGAGCTGCCTTTTAAAGAGTCATCCTCCTCTTCTGTCCCCCTTAGACGTGGTCTCTTTGATTTAGTTCAATGGTGTTACTTCTTCCTCATTATCCGACAGTCTGGGTCGCTTCGCTGGTGTTGATGTCGGGCCTTCATATTCGTGCACAACGGCAGTTACACCAACATCTATCCGACGTGGGGTGACCTGAATGCCTTTGTAAACAAATAACAAACATTAGCTACATTTATTTCAATAATGCATTATGATAGCGCTACAAATGTCATGTACGACACTACTTTACAAACCTGCACTTCTGAAATGAGGTTGGAGGGTTTTTAAGGAAAGCTGTGTCCCAACAGAGCATGTCTTTTTTGATTCTGTTTGGCAGCTCTTGTGAGCAAACAAAGGTTGCACAATTGCCTCAGGCCTCTGAAATAAAAAATAATGTAAAATGTAAATGAAAATTAAAACACACAACAAAAAAGCTGTTTATTTAGTACCAAAGAATAAGAGGTTAGCAACACAACACCAAAACAAAACAAAACATCTATAGTGGTACAACTATATGTTCTCTACAATAAATAGCTGTTTTACATACATTTTATGCACCAAAAGAAGAAAAATACAGCTAAACAATGACTGCAGTAATTATGTTAATCCATTCATATAAAGTTTCACAGCCAAAGCCATAAACCTTTTCAGAAAGTTAGTGAATGTTCAGAAAATGTATTGCCATCTGTCAAATATTCAACACAATCTACAAGTCAGATATGTTAACATATCACACTAACGCCACAACAAGTGGCATCCACATCTCTAACCCCACAAACATAAGAACTCCTATAAATGTAATAAACTGGAAACGTAATAAAAAATGAGCAGCTTTTAACATAATAATCACACAAATGTAATAACTTTCCCACAAATGTAATAACAGTCGCCTACCACAAACGTAATACCTCATTTTCCCCTGGTGTTCTCCTACCCTTTCCACTGGTATCATAATCATATCCACACATCTTATTTACATGGTTCAAACATAGGCTTCTATTATACTTAATGGGAATAAATAAAGAGTTCATACTGAATAATAAATTATAATAAAACCTTTACAACATTTTTGCCCATTCTGTTTTGTTCCTCACTTGTATTTGTAATTAAACACATATTAATCTGGAATTAGTACCATGTGGTGTAACTGCTACATTTGATCATTCTATTAATAAATGGAAGGAAAAGGATGAATGAATGAATGAGTATGTAAGTATGTACTAGCTAATTTATTACATTTGTGGGAAGTTATTACAACTTAGAAAACTTTTTACCGTCCCACAAACCTAATAATTCTTAGGTTTGTGGGAAATGAGGCATTACATTTGTGATAGGCAACTATTATTACATTTGTGGGATTATTACATTAAAAGCTGGACTTTTCTTTATCATGTTTGAGGGGAGTTACATTTGTGGGGTTATTACGTTAACTGTAAAGTTTAATTACGTTCCTGGTAAAGTTATTACATTTGTGGGATTGTTGTTTATGATGTCACTACGTTAAAAGTAGCTACAACGCAGAGTCTAGTTAATTCTGTGTATAGCATTAATACTGGCCAGACAATAAAACGCAAGAAGGCTAGCAGTCACTTATCCAATATAATATTCTAACAACTAGCTCTGACAGCATGTATGTTTCCAAGTCCGTACATGGTAGCATAGTGCATAGAACAAACAAAAGTTTCAATCTTCCATTTATGGGCTTAATGCTAACGCCACCACCATGCTAATGCTATCATATAAACACATTTCGCTACCCGTCTAAAATACAATTCCCAGTTAATTGTAACTTACCACTTGCTTGTCTTCACTATTGCCAGTGTAGACGGTTGGAACTGACCCCTCGATTAAATGCAGTTTTAAGGCAAATCCTTGTCTGTATTGCCCGAGGTTGCTAAAACACTCGTCTTCAAAGTGGTTAGCGCAGACAAGAAGACATTTTCCCACAGTTTTAGGGATATTCCCACGGAAAATAAAATCCATCCAGGCCCTTCGAAAGGGTTCAAGGGCTGGAGGTCGGTGTAGTGACTTGTGTTCGGTATTACATCCAAGAACTGAACATCTGAGGTAATCTGCTCGAAGTTTGGACATATTTTCAGTTTGGACTACAACTGCTGCTGCTGGCAAACAAATATGGCGGCCAAGGCTAGAAACCGGAAATGCACTTCTTCTTCTTCTGTCAGGCTTATTTGGTGGTTGCCGTCCACCATTTTAGGAGCATTACCGCCACATACTGGGCTGGAGTGGAAACCCGTGTTAACGCTGACTGGATAATTCAGTCCTTTCTGGTCAAAAAGAGCTTTTCAGATATCTACAATGACATTCACAAATGCAGATATTTTAAGATTAAACCGTGTTCGACTCATTGGAGGAATGAGCTGAAACTTTTGAGGAAATACCTGTGACTTGTTAAAGAAAAGAAAGCCCTTCAATTAGTTTCTTAGTTTGGAAACATTTAAGTTAATACAAAATGGCCCCTGTGATTTTTTTATTTGTTCTCAGAGCCTTGTATGATTGTAACTTTAAATAAATAAATGAATAATGATATCTACAATGACATTCTTCCTGGGAGGAATGACGTCACTTTTGTCAATCATGTGAATTGGACTTTCAATTTCAGATATCCAGTTAGATTTTGGATATCTAGAATGAATATTTCAGATATCCACAATGGTATTTTCCCTATCCACAACTGTCATTTCAGATATCCAATATGAAAAACTACTCCAGATATCCAGAATGCTATTTTAAATATTCAAAATACAATGTGACTAATAACAATGTCATTAAGTATATCCACAATTTCTATTATGACTAGTAAAAATGTAATTTGAAACATCCTCAAATGTATTGTTGATATCTGCATTCTGGATATCTGTCAGTTGCTCTTTGGGTCTTTAAGGGTTAAATACTTTAGATCAGATGGTTTTGGTCGTCCGTCGCTCTTTGGGTCTTTATGGGTTAAATACTTTAGATCAGATGGTTTTGGTCGTCCGTTGCTCTTTGGGTCTTTATGGGTTAAATACTTTAGATCCGATGGTTTTGGTCGTCCGTTGCTGTTTGGGTCTTTATGGGTTAAATACTTTAGATCCGATGGTTTTGGTCGTCCGTTGCTGTTTGGGTCGTCAAGGGTTAACTGCCTTTTTTCAGTGGAGAACCAGAGCAGTTCAAGTCAAAGGTGTGTCCATTTAAGTGAACTGTTCTAACTTCTACCGCCTTCTGCTTTTCTCATCAGTGTCCGCTGACTAATGATCTTATTCCGCTAAGTATTTATTCTGCTGAGGTCTGTCCGAAAGAATTAAGGTCTACAATGTCACGTATAATTGCCTCTGCATGGGGAAATGTTTCTTTGTGGGGGTTGGCTTGGTCGTGCTCGGTTTTGTCACAGTTTACTGGGAATATGATAAAACCAAATCTGATTATGTTTGACTGTAAATGAATTTTACCAGATGCTTTGAGAAACAGAGAAATCCTACAGTTTTTATCTTGCGAGGAGATTAAAACCATCAGAATCAGTCAATGTTTAGGTTTTAACCTGTCATCCGTAGATCTGTGAGGACTTTTGCAGCTGCACAGGATGACGTGGTTTTATGTCAACAAAACAAATCATAAACAAGCGCAATAAGGTATGTTTTAATCAAAAAACACTGCACAAAGAGGGGTTTTTCCACAGGATTTCTCATTTATTTCTCCCAAATCACAAATATTTGTCCATTTAACCCTTAAGGACCCAGTTTGACAGTTTGTGCAGTTCCCAAATTAATTTTTCTCTATACTTAGTCATCTTTAAGTGGTTTATCACCATTTATTGTAATATCTTGAAAAATAACTGTTTTGGACATAAGAGGTTTCTGCCCAACAGCGTTTGTTAGTTAAAAGGATTGTTTAATGTTGTATTCTAGGTAAGACTACATCACTTTTTAGTTTTACTTTTACCACTACATACATTAACACTTTAAGGGTTTATATAAGTAATATCCCAGTGTTACTTTTATGTCAGTTCCCAAATGACTTCAACCTTCCTTAAGTGATTTATTACCATTTATTGTGATATTAACTTTTGTATTTTGCATGTTTTTCAGCAAAAATCTGGTATTTTCCAACATTTCATTGACTAATCATATAGATATTCATAAAAGCTTAGACTAAATTTGAAGGTTATTATGTGAAAAGTAGAGAAAACTGAAGAAAACGAGACTTTTTCAGCAAAATCTATCATTAACTGAACATAAACTCAGTGTCTCCATTCACTCTCATTGATCCAACTTCGTGGGTTTTACTGGTGAATCAATGTTGTAGAAGATGATGGTGTTTCCACGGTAACCATGGAGCATCTGAACGTCCAAATGGGTCATATCTGATGACCATGAAAAGACGACAAACTGTATTTTACACCAATTATTTACATATATTGATAGAATTAAAGGATCAGTAGATGATTTTGATACACTAGAAAAAATGCTCCTATATTTTTGCTTGAAATAAGTAAAACAAATCTGCCAATGGAACAAGTGAAAATGATCTTGGTAAGATTTCTTGAAATAAGATTTTCCAGATCTATTGTCTAAAAAAACATTCTTATATCTGATAGGTGATTCTGTCTTATTTAAGTATGATGAGATATTTGGACTAGAAATGAGAAAAATAGACTTGGTAAGATTTAGATTTTTTTTACAGTGTAGATGGTGGATGTTTGGGTCTTTATGGGTTAAAGTTTCCAAGTTTGAAGAAATCTTGATTACTGTTTGCATACGTCTGTTTCCTTTTAACCTACTTTCCACCAAAAGGAATGATCTCAAATAATAACTGACAATGTTGAGAAGACCAACAGCTGATGCAAGTACCGATAATTCTTTTTGTTTACTTTCTTCTTGTTGTTTATTCCCCGTTTTATTCCATGGAAACAAAGCCATTTTCATTATAAAACCTCTCAGCTTCTTGAATGAGTATAAATTGAATGAGTTTGTTCAACAAAACAGTTTACAGCCCAACAGATAAACATCGGTCGCTGCCATCGGTGAACGTCGTATGTGTAGATAAGACTTGTTGTCGGCTACAAGGTAAACACTGACCGATACTGATGCAGCTGGAGCTTAAAAATATGTTCTAATGCCATAAAATATACACATGTAATGGTATTTGTGATCCTTTTCAACTGTTGATCTGAAAAAAAAAGGCTAGAAATGTTACAAAATAGGCTGTCGTGAGATAAAATAAAAGTGAACTATGAATTTTGAGCCAAAACATACACGTCTTTAACCATTGTGGCAGTTCCCAAATGAATTTTTCTCTATTTTTAACCTTTCATAAGTGATTTAACACCATTTATTATCATATTATCCACTGTATTTTGCATATTTTCAGTGGAAATCATCTATCTTCCTGCATTTAATTCACTGATCGTATAGATGTTCATAAAAGCTCTGATTAAAGTTGAGGTTTATTTGATCAAAAACGGACAAAACTTGAAGAAAAAGGGACTTTTTCAGCAACGTTATCAATAACTGAACATAAACCAAGTCGTTGATCCAACTCTATGGGTTTTACTGGTGAATCAGTGTTGTAGAAGATGACGGTGTTTCCACGGTAACTACGGAGCCTCTGAACATCCAAATGGGTC
>JAPTYQ010000012.1:25497453-25514072 GCA_029814465.1 Ostorhinchus cyanosoma | reverse complement strand
AAACACAATGAGACTGGGATGATTTCTCAGAAACAGACTGAATGGATGCAGTGTCTGGATCTGACATTCTGCACAAATATCTAAAACACACACACACAAACATACACACACACACACACACACACACACACACAGGTAGAAAAAAAGTCACCAAAGGACGCCGTTATCTGGATTTCACAGAATTATCGAGGAACGGATTAAACTAAACTGTGTGATGACAAGCTGTAATTTAGTGAAAGAGGATACAGTAACACGATGGTCTGATTTTTATCATTAGAGAAAAAATTCAACAGGAAAAATAGATTCATATTTATTCTTTCTGTTGCTTTAAGTGATGGATACTGACAAATAAAAATGTAAAAAAAAAAAAAAAAAAAAAAAAAAAACTTCCAACTTTCTGCATAAACATCTTAGGTAATGAAAAGTTTATTTATGCAGCAAATTTCATACATAAAGAAAAGTCAATGTGGATCATGTAAATAAGAAGAACAGCCAGATGGAAATAAAAACTAAGAGCTTAAACAATATATAACATTTCTTTTTTGTTTTAATTTTATTTAGATTTTATTCATTCTTCTGTACAGATCTGTTTTTTTTTTTGTTTTTTTTTTTACAGTTCTGTCTTTTAATCATTCTTGTATTTTATTCTTTTATTTTGGTTATTATTTATCCTTCTGTACAGCACTTTGGTCCACTGCAGTTGTTTTAAAGTGCTTTACAGATAAAGTTAGATTGAATTTGATTGGATAAAATCATAACAGAAGAGAATAAAAAAATAAATAAATGATTAGTAGAATATACTTTCCTCTAGATTTAAATAGTAATAACAGTTCATTTAGACTTTTAGGTGATAACTTGCAGGTTTATATTCTTTTTGTAACTCAAACATCTCTCCTTCATATTTTTAAACTTAATACTATGAATTTCCTCTTTTTTCATTTAAAGGTAAAAACCCTAGTGTCCTCCCTCTGCTATTACAGTATTAGGGTTACAGGTACTTCCTTTGTGCAGGGGTCAAAGGTCACGTCTGGTGTCCATTCAGCTGCTTTGTCCAAATCATCTCCTACATGTGTGTTTGTTGGACGAAACATGGCACATAAGGCTTTTTCTGAATTTGACTTTTTCTTTTCTACCACAGATTGACATACCGCTCATCTGCTGTCATTTTCCTCCTTTACTCTTCTTTTCTTCTAATATCCGTAAATATCGGCCTGATTATTTCAATATTTTTTTTTCTTTTTTTCCATTTTCCATACTTTTGGATGTAACTGTGATAACTCCAGGCTACATTCACACGTTATAAATGAATAAGTTAAAGGAACTGCTCCTTTTTTTTTAAATTTTCTTTCTTCCTGTTAACACATAGAAATCATTCCTGCACTTTATTCCTCTTTTAGACTTTACGGATATCTTTTAAACAGAAAACAGAGCACCTGCTCTTCTTTGCCTATCTTTTTTTTAGTCTCTTCTTCTGTCTCCTATCTTCTTCCTTAGGCCATGTTTGCGAGCTACGTCCCTGAAATCATAGAGTTAATAGGAAACCGCAAGAAATATGGTGGTTCCTATAGTGCGGTTAATGGGAGAAAGTAAGTATTCTAGGAGGCTCTACTGCCTCCACCGCAGTAGAACCTTCTCTGCATGCCCTTTTCTTTTTCTTTTTCATGCATGTAGGCCATGTTTGCTCGCTACGTGCCAGAAATTGCTGCTCTCATCCTTAATCGGAAGAAATATGGAGGGAGTTATAACTCGACCAGAGGCAGAAAGTAAGTCAAATGAAGAAAACAGCAAACTTTTACTGGTGTGGTTTTGTGTGACTCAGGTGTGACTTCTCATAAAGAGGTTACACATATGGATTTAGGCTTTAACCCATAAAGACCCAAACCATCAGCTGATCGAAACCGTTTAATACCCGTTGATCCACTAATCCTATCAATACATATAAATAATTGGTGTAAAATGCAGTTTTTTTATGGTTTCATGGTTATCACATATGACCCATTTGGACTGTCAGAAGCTCCATAGTTACCGTGGAAACGCCGTCATCTTCTATAATGTTGATTCACCAGTAAAATTTGATAAATAACACTGGATTGACACACATGGTTGATGCAGTTAATGATATATTTTACTGAAAAAGAAAGACACTTTTTCCTTCCATTTTCTCTGTATTTGATATAACCTTCAATTTTTACTCTGTTTTTATTCAATTAAATGTAGGAAAATACCTGATGTTCACTGAAAAAACAAAATGCAGAAGATAATATTACAATAAATGTTGATAAGTTACTTAAGGAAAGTTGAATATAGTGGAAAATGTACTTGGAAACTGACACAAAAGTAACACTGGGTCTTTATGGGTTAAAAAGACGTTATATACTTTGAGATGTAAGGATCTCAATCAGCACTTAAGTCACACCGTGACTGAAGAACTTGGCCATGATTCATGTGTAAGGGTAAATGTACTGCTGTTGCTCATATACACCTGCTGCCATCGCTGCTTTATATCAATAAATGTTGGCTTTTACACTGTAAAAAAAATCTCCACATAGAAAAGCTATTTTTTTATGATGAGTTCCTTCTTGTATTAAAAAAGATAAGACATCCCAGAGTTTGTATGTTTAACAATTAAGGTCAAAATATTGCCAAAGAATATGTACATATATACAACAAGTGTGTAAGTTTTCATGGTAGTGTTCATCTCTGGTGTATTCATTTGACTTAAATAAAGCCCTATTTTAATCAAAAATAGCTTTATATTGTGGGGATTTTGTCAGTGTAGTTATATGTTTGTATTGTACTGGTTAAAGGTGGCACATGTAGGATTTTCTAATATTTCACTGTAAAATAAACTGTGAGAACTAGAATATATTCAATGTATTCAATGTTTTCAAGTTTTTTTTTCCAACAATCACCTTGGAAAATATCCTTATCGGGATAAAATCATGATTATCAATGCCAGTATTTTCCCTGATAATGTGAAAAGTGATAAAACTGAAAAACATAAAAAATTATTTGCATAGAATAGAATAGACTTAGATCAATACAAAAACAGTGTAATGCATCTAAACAGAACAAAATAACAAAAGAAAAACCATTATATTATCGCTTATGCATCTTTTTACAGGCCAGATGAGTCCTGTGATCATTTAAATTCACAATATATTTGCTTTTTTACACAGCATCGTTAGTTTAGATGTAATAAATATAATGGTGTTTGTCGTCAGCTTATATTTTTTCATCCCCTTCTGCAGATATAAAACAATAACATAGATATTAAACACCAAATCCTATACATAAGCCTCTTAAGTTCTTCAAAGAAATGTGTTATTTGTGTTTTATAGATAATTTATGAAGGACTGACCTCGTTACTTCAAAAAATAATCATAATTTTTTTCCTGTAAATTTAAGAGAACGTCATCAGTTTAACTTTCGTGGAAATAAAACTTTTACAAAAACTCTAAAAGTTGGAGTTGAGATTCGCTTTTCCCATGAGAGGATTAACCAGAGGATTAATCCCTTGTATTTCCAGGTAAATTATTTCAGAATATTATCATTAAAATGCTGAATCCGACTCCAAAGTTCTCAGGTGTTTTACAGTTTATTCTACGATAACAGTGAGAGAAAATCCTACATGTTTGGTGTTTACAGCTGATCCGACGCTCATAGTCTGTGTACATTTTGGCCATTTATGTGAATTTGATTTGCTCCTTTCCTTTCACCATTTCTCCAAAACTAAAATTTGTCAATGCAACTCATAAAAGCATGAGACAAATTAGGTTTTGACTGAAACGTTTACGCCCCATCCTCCTCCTCTTCATCATCATTATCATCATTATCCACTGCAGAGAGCAGAGGAGGCTCATTTAAGACTATTTAATTTATTTCATTCATTTCAAGCATGCAAAGAAACAAAATAATACAAAGCTAAATAAGACAAAAACTAAATAAATGAGCAGAATCTAGCTTCAAGTACAGAATAGGAAGACGTATAGTGATAACATTTTCTAAAAAAAATGAATATTTGTGCAAAAACCTGCACTCATATAAGATATTTATCAGTCAGGCCTTTTATTATCATATGTAAGGTGACACAAAGTAATGTTTTAACTGTTAAATGTGTCTATAAAGCCTTAATAACTGGATTAATAACTTTAATGACTATAGATATTTCCATTTTTAACACGAGTCCAGTTAAAAACATTTACAAATAAAGTAAACTCTACTGTTAATTATTATGATAATCTGTTTTATTGCCGTAAATATAGCAGTAAGCATGTAAAAAATTAAACCTGGTTGTGTTTGTTAAACTCCTCGTGAATCATTCAAACACAGAATATAAAGTAAATCACTTTTTCTTCATTAGTAGTAAAAGAAATTTACATGATCTTTCCCGAAACTTCACCTCATACACAATAATTAGGAAAAAAAATAAATAAATAACCGTGAAATGACTGGACTCATACATGCCATCGCTTGCTTCACGCTGATTCTTTGTGGATTCATGATTCTGTTTTTCTGCAGCAGAAAAACATCTTTCCGTCCTGCTCTGCTTGTCTTTGCTTCTGAACGTTCTTGGCCTTTATCTTCAGTCTGACCTACACCCTCAGGACTAAATAATATATTAAGACAAACATACACACCTTCCTGTCATAAACTCTGCAGCTGTTTTGAAAGATAAGATTCTGCTGGATGCCTCAAACCTCTAAATTAATGTGGCTTTTTTGCTGCTTTGGTACTTTTGGTTTTTGTGGGTGTTTATTGGTTTAGAAGAGGTTTTTTTTTTTTTTTTTTTTAACCAAATCTTATATCTGTTCATGGTGTCGGCTCAGATTTGCTGTCTATATATATTGTTATGTGCTTTTTGTTGTGACTTTTTTGTTTTGTTTTGGACATTTTTGCTGAATTGAACTTCATCCCACATTGTGCACGGTATAAAACCACTTTAAAAACAGCAACAATCATCATATGATAATAAGTAATAATAAGATAAATCCACAAATGAGTTTTATGCAAAATGGTCTTTAAATGTGGGGAGTTTCAGTATTTAACCTCTGTCCGCACTGATCACCCATAATATTATGAAACTGACAGGAAAAGTGGTAATACTTACTCTGCGTCATGGTTTTTAGGGATTGTGCAAGTTTGTTCACTGATGTTTCTTCTGTTTTTCTGTCTGATATCACGTCCTCAATTTACATCCAACATTAAAAGCTGTGATTTGGTATGTTTACACCTCAATAACAAACAGAAATGAGAAAAAATAATCATCAAAATGAAGAAAACAGCTAACAAACAGAACAAAAATGAAGA
The DNA here is from genome assembly GCA_029814465.1 of Ostorhinchus cyanosoma. Lineage (NCBI taxonomy): Eukaryota > Metazoa > Chordata > Actinopteri > Kurtiformes > Apogonidae > Ostorhinchus > Ostorhinchus cyanosoma. Next base: position 25,508,762 of record JAPTYQ010000012.1, on the reverse strand, counting down.
AACAATCAGCAAAATGGACAAAAATGAAGTGAATGATTTCAAAAATGAAAAGATAATAACCATTAAGGAACTTAAAATGAGCAAAATGACTAACAAAATGAAGAAACAATCAACAACATGGGACAAAAATGAAGTAAATAATCAATAAAATGAACAAAATATTCAACACAAAGGGCAAGAATGGGGAAAATAATCCAAAAACTTAACAGAAATGTGTAAAATAATCAACAAAATGAGCAAAAATTAAGAAACAATTGGCAGCTTGGACAAAAACATAGTAAACAATCAATAAAATGAACAAAATATTCAACACAAAGGGCAAGGATGAGGAAAATAATCTAAAAAGTTAACAAAAAGGAGTGAACTATTCAACAAAATAAACAAATATAAAGAAAATAGTCAACAAAATGGACAAAAATTGAAGAAAAAAATGGACAAAAATGAATGAAATAATCATGTTTAGAGCTGTTTATGTGGAAAAAGGGGAACCTATATTATGACCCTTTGCACCACGTGACGTCACGCGGTGCTCGCGCTATGATGGACGACGGAAGTGCAGGACGGTAAACCGGTGAATATAGTATTTGATCTGAACTTTGTCATTTTTGTTTGTTTTTTTAACCCTGCACACAACAGTTATATCCTTCTTAAAAGACACCCATGGTTTCAGCTGGGTTATAGACGGAGCCTGGCTATGATGGACCTGAAATTACAGCTGAGACAAGCTCCGTTTGTATCTTTAGCACATTAGCATCACCAAATGCTAGCTAGGTGGCGTAAGGTGTCTGTATGTATGTAGCCTACAACATTAACTCTGTTGTAGTAGTGGGTGCCTTTTTATACCAGCTACACTATGTTATATGTCAGACTGTCATTGTCTCTATGTTGTACCATATGTTATAGTGGTCGAACTTTACATATTACCGTGTGTAAAAAGAAAGGCAGCCACTTCAACAACAGAGCTAATGTAGTAGGCTACTTAAGACAGCCAGTATCAGTATTGAACAGTGTTAGTTAATTAGAGCTGCTTTTGGTTACAGTAGGTTTGTGTTTTAATGGCGTGCTGGAGAAAACCTGTTAAAACATACACAGCTAGCTAGCTAACGTTAGCTGTACCGTAGTTTAGCCATTCTGAGGTACTTTCCTCTGCCGCGAGCGCAGCACCGCGGCTGGGTAAGCCAACCTGAGACGAAGAACTGGTGAGCATCTGGACTTTTGTCTGCTTTTAGACCAGCACCTGTGTACGGGGACACTCCATTTATAACATAATGGTACAGGTCTTGTGTATTAAACTCCTGTAGACTGGAGGATTTTGCTAGATCCGTAAAAGGGAGAAGGTGTGTTGTTAGCTAGCTTCTCCAAATCGCGTTCTTCGTTCCGTCCTGTGATGAAATTTGCGACTTTCTTACTTTCTTGCCTCAGATTAACTAGAACTGCTCTTCTCCTGTTGTGTGTTGTCCGTGTATCTGTAACGCAGAAATACTGTTCGTTTTTGTGTCCATGTAGCGCCCATGCCCCTTAAGAGCAAATGTTTGATTTAAAACTCCAAACCTTGTTTTCTGTGTCTCAGTCTCAACAAGTTGACCGAAACATATGTCGGTGTCCTGTGTGAGTAAAGCATAGTAACGATGATAATCACTTTACTGTCCACAGATGTGGAAATTTGTCTTAAGCTTCAACATGTAGGTTTTAAAAAGCACAAGTATACAGAAAAAGTACACAATAATTTATTACTAGAGCTGTCAAACGATTCAAATATTTTATCAGATTAATCACAGGGTTGCTGTGGATTAATTTTGATTAATCATGATTAAATATATAAATTTCTAATCTCTATTAAACATGTTTCATTTTGCATGAGCAAACAGACTGAAGAAAAAAGGGAATATATATGCACTTAACATGTTCATTAAACACATTCAACAGTTTCAACAAAACAACTTGAAACAACTATTCTGCCTTGTTTTTTTGTCTTCATATTTCCATCCAGAGGCCAATGTGTTGTTGTCTTGCATCTTTATGGGTTGGTTCTGCTGCCTGTCACTACCGGATTTGCACATACAGGACGCTAACTCTTCTTGGATAAACTGCCCGAAATGCGTTGCCAAAGACGTTCAGAGTCATTCTGCTCTGTACATGGGTTAATTTTATAATCAGATTAATCATGATGATGGACTAATTTGGGTTAATGCATTAATTTTGACAACCCTATTTATTACTGTTAAAATCTGTTTGTGAAAAATTTTTAATCGTGAAAAATGAAAAATATTTAAAATGAACAGCATAGTGGTATGAAATGTAGAATTACTTTTTTAGAAGAAAGATTTAGAGTTTGGATTTGAATAATTAGATTAAGGCGCTGTTTTGGATCATGAAGGGTTTGGTATTTCATAATGTGGAAACTTTGAATTTGATATAAAATTGACATACGTACGTGACAATTGAATGAATGTTAGTGGACTGCCTTGTAGTGTATGAATATACATGAGAATTAAACAAGAACTACTTATAGAATATTATTATTATTGAATGATGCATCTCCTGGTATCTGAGTATTTGAGTAGCAGCTGACAGCCTGCCCTGCATGTGAGTTAACGGCCAGATCTAGTAGCCAATCAGAGAAGAGCTATTCTAGCCAATCAGAGGCAAGAAAGGCGGTACCTACCCCTGCCATCCTACGTTTCACAAATATGAGTCCTGTAAGATGAGTCACTTTGCAGGACAACCCCAAAACACTATTTTCAGTGCTGGTAGCCATTGTTTAAAATCATCCGTGGCTCGTTCATTTGTTTGCTGTGTTGCTTTTGCCGTCCACCATGGCACTGCACCCCTAGTCACGTGATAAATTTGACTTTGGTTCAAAGGGTCAATGCAATATGGGACAGGTGGGAATGATGTTCTGATTACATAGATGCTGGATTAGTAGTGATCTGGTTGTTTTTTCAGATGTTTTTGGTAGGTATGGGAATGAACAGCAAGATCAAAAGTTGTTCTGATCATAATTTCTCTCTTGTCAAAGTTACTCAGATCCATACTCTTGACCATCTTTAGGTGCATAGTCAACACTAACACCACTTTGTCAGTGTCAGAATGTTATGGCTGATCACTGTAAATGCAGTTAACGATGGAGTTCAATGCAGAAATTCATGATTCATTCAAGCCACATTTATTAATCTCTGAAAATGTGACAAACTGTACAAACAGTGGCAATAAAAACAAAACAGCAACTTGCAATATAACCATAAGAATAAATAATGGTGATAAAGACAATTCAGCAAAACAAAACAATGACTGAAGTGATTGGAATATAATGAATCTGCAAAAACAAGAATAGAGACATGATTGCAATAAGAATGAAGGAATCTTAATTTTTTTTAATATGCAGAGCCTGTCAAAAGTTTGGAAATCTAGTAACACAGGTATCATCCTATTGTTTATAAGCAACACACTTGGGAATTTAACAGTGTGAAGATTTATTTTGTATGTATATAAATGTACAGATGTTGCCAAAAAAATAAAGCTAAATATTCTTGCCATTGTAGGCAATAACAATAGATTTTGATTGAAATACATGTAGTTATGTCATAAGGTTATATTTGAAAGAGAAAATCATTATATTACATGTCAGGTAAATACTACTTATACAGGACAGGATTAAATGACTTGGTTTGTTGCTTTTACACAAAGGGACAAGCATGTGTGTCTGAAAAAACTGTAATGATGTGGGTTTTTCTAAACTTTTGTAATACTCTGTATGCATTTCCTGGAATAAAAGTAGGTTTTAAGAAGAGCGGGAAAAAAAAATTGCAGGCATCATCGGCAAAAACACAGATGAGTGGTTCCAAGCACAACGAACCCTGCCGCTTGCACATATTGTAGCGTATTTTGGCATTGATCCAGCTGATGTCAGCATATCAGTTACCTCTATATATGTGGCAAGTTTGAAGTCAGTTGGAACAAAATTGATGGTTTTATAGACATTTGAAATTACACCCATTATAAGTAAAGGGGAAAAAAAACCAACAAAAAAAAAATACAAAATTGAAACTTTGACCTACTTCTCCCAAAATGTAATCAGTTCTATTCTGGGTCACTGGCCATTTATAATTCCAATTTGGTATGAATTCAACCAATGGTTTTGCTGCTAGAGTGTAAATAAAGAAACAAACAAACCAAACCTTCAGGGGGTGGGGAATAAAAAACCTTTTAATGACCCTTCAACTCTGAAAACGTGCAGCAGTATAAGATGGGAACGCAATAGTTCAATAGTAAATACTTCCAATTTTACACTAGAAAACCAAAACCTTTTCTGAATAAGCTGCTTAAGACAATCTAAAGTTTTTTATAACTAAACCAAGATGAGAAGATGCCATGTTGGAGCTTCATGAAGACAGAAAGAGTGAAAGTGGAACCAACAACATAAACCACCTGCCGAAAATGTGACACAACTCCTTCAACGTCTGCAGAAGAAGAGGCAGAAAACGCATTTCAACACCACCACCCGTTACTGGAACGAATATAATTGCTCAGTAGTTATTATTAAAACTGCAGGAAAATCCCATTCTAGACCAGGGGTGTCAAAGTCAGTTTAGTTCAGGGGTCACACGCAGACCAATAAGATCTCAAATGGGCCAAACAAAAAAGAAAATAACATCATAACCTATAAATAATGTAAACTCCAAACTTGAAAAAGTAAAATTACATCATGAAAATGTTTATATCTACAAACAAGCCTTTAAAAATGTGAATAACATGAACAACCTGAATTTTCTAAAGCAAAATCAGTGCAATTTTAACAGTTGTATGTCTCAGATTCTTATTTATACTTGTGTTTTACAATTTACAGATCACAGTGGATCTAAAAATACACAAACCATTTAGTGAGAGGGAGAATATTGTTGAAATTACACTTGATTCTGTTAAGAAGTTTCAGGCTGTTCATATTTATTCATGTCACTCCCTTTTTTGTGAAAAGATTGTTTCCAAATGTAAATATCTTCATGTAATTTTACTTTTTACACTGAGACAAGAAAAGAAAAATGGAGTTGCAATCATTTATCAGTTATTATGGTAGTATTTTAGATAGAATTGTTCTGTATGTGACCCCTGAATTAAAATGAGTTCGACAGCCCTGATTGTTAATATCTTCACTGTCATAAATTCATCCTGTGGGCTGGATTGGACCCTTTGGTTGGCCGTATGTTTGACACCCCTGTTCTAGACTGAGGATGAGGCTCTACTGTACCTTAAGGTGGATCCACTTCCTCTGAACAGTGTCTACGGTAGCAGATCTGAACGTGTTTGGACTTTGGACCCACATTTGTCCCATTTATCATCAAGTCATCCTTTTTTATGAATCAAACCAGATGAAAATTGGCTCATAAACATATATCCAATGTCAGTGTGACACAAAACACACACGACCTTAATGATAACCAGCTACGCCATCGAAATATGTTTCAACAAACTCAGAATAAAGACAGTAGAATATCGAAGGGAGCCTCATATACTTTATGAAATTTCCCTTGGCAAAGCAAAAGGCTCAGCACCAAAAGGCAGTCAGACTACCATTCTGCTGTTAGGATGCTGGACAAGACGGGTTAAAAAAAACCAACCAAAAAAAAAAAAACAGCTGGGGCAGGTACGGCACCAGCCATGACGCCGGGTATGAAGCATCTGCTGTCTCTCCTGCACCCGGGGGGTTCAGAAATTAATGCTACGTCACCGCCCCGCCTGCCTCACCTCTGTTACTCCTTTGGCTTTTGTAAATCAGTCAATTGTGGAAAAAAGGAGGGATTACCATCCACCTTTTCTCCAGGATCTCCATGTAAAAGTGGCTTTAGAGGCGTTCAATCATTATCCCACAGATGGTAGCATCGCACCAATGACCCCGCCCCCAGGGACACACCCTCTCCATGACCCTAACACTTAAGGCCATCAGCCTATGGATTAACACCTACACAGACCACTCCCCCTGCAGGTTTATAAGTCCAGTTTCCCCCCACCACTTATTAAAACGGAAGAACTCTCTTGGATGAGAGATGAAACATTTTCAAAAGAGCTAAACCAGTCCAGTTGACCCGAGAAGAACAACGGCCTGAGTACATGAGAACCTACACAACAGCGACTAGTAACATACTGTCATGACAAAGCTATATTTTTTTTGTGTAAAAAAGAAAAATTACATGAAAATGTGCGTATTTACAAACTATCCTTTCACAAGAAATGTGAATAACCTGATTAACTATGAACAACCTGAAATGTCTTAGGATAGATAAGTGCGATTTTAACAATGTAATGCATTTTACTAAATGTTTCATGCGTTTATAGATCCACTCCGGTCTATAAGTTGTAAAGCACATCTGTGAATGATGAGAAGAAGCATAATATTGTTAACATTAAAAATTAAAACAAAAAATTGTCAAAGTATCTAGAAAAAGAACAAAAATGTCAAAGTAATTATCAAGAAAATAAATAAAAAATTTACTAAATAATCAAGAAAAAAGGATAACCCCATTTAAAAAGGTTCCACAACCCATTTTTGTTCTTGACCTTATTTTTGGGAACGGCCCATTCATGGATTCATCCACTGGAGAAAATAGTCCCAAACACAGTCACTGTTTGCTCCTGTTTGTACAATTAAAACTATAATGGGATGCAGTTTTAGGCTGTACAGTGAAAATAAATAATATGCATTAATACGTTTTTAGTTTTCATATTTTCTGGATTTAAAAAATCCAGAAAACCTATAACAAAATGATCATTTTGAGCCTAAAGTCAAACTCCTTCTCATTCAACACAGTCTTACGAACTGACTCCATAAGTCATAAAAACAGGAGTAAACTGGGCTCCTTATGTAAATGTCCTGTGAAATGTGGGAATCCAGATCGGCCGTGTGTGATGTGATAATCTCCATCTAAGTAAACTCTGATCCTTTATAATCTGACATTAAAATCCACGGCGCTCTCTGACCTTTAAACCCAGACACGACACGACCCAATCTCACATCACACGTCCTCCTATAACATATTTGTCATTCTTTCCCCTCTGATTACGCCCCATGTTCACCACATTCCCCATGACGTCACGTTTGTTTCCAGGATGAAGATGAAGATGAGACTACGTGCGTTTAATTGTGTGTGGTTTAAATCCTGGTCCGCCTCATTATGTTTGTGCGTTTCTTTTTGCAGGCACATCGTGGTGTGTGGTCATATAACACTTGAGAGTGTGTCCAACTTCCTAAAAGACTTCCTACACAAGGACAGGGATGATGTCAATGTAGAAATTGTTTTTCTCCATAAGTAAGTGCGAAAACACATCCTTTTTTTTCCCCCATATTTAAGCCTTTAAGCGCCAGAATAATACAAAAAAATGTCAATTTTTATATTAAGATATCAAAAAGGTGTAGCTTGAAAGTGTTTAGAGATAAAGTCATGCTGTAAATGAGAAAAATATTGAATATGGCCTAAAGTTTATGATGGGGGTAAATTGACTAATCCAATTTGCATTTTGTGACATCACAGGGCAGCATAACTATTAATGAAATTGAACTTTATATATATTTAACTTTTTTTTTAATAATGGTCCTTAAAGCTTATAGAAAGACAAATCTATATTATTATGTGTAAAATGAAATTAATATATTATTTATACCAGATACAGGATGCAGCTTTTACACTGAGAAATGACAAGTATTACAACTTCTCGTAAAATCTCATGTGAAACCATTAACAAGCGAAGGGAGGTTTAACAACTACACATTTCAGTCAAGTAAACGTCAGATGTAGCTAAGGAAAATAATTTCTTAAAGTCAGGTAATTTTCATCGTTTTAATGTTAAAGTAAAACATTAAATATGTGATCCTTTAAAAAATAACTTTGAACATATTTACATGGAAGTTTTCTTTTTGTTTTTTTTTTTTTCATCTTATACTTAAAAAAAAATTAAATTAAACATTAGTAGAAAGTAAAATGCAGTAAGTTTTACTGGCTTTTTTAGCCAAATTTGTCCTTTTTTATCAAACCTAACACTAAATAAACTTTTCTTACCTCCTAAATCACACCTTTAAACTGGATTTTTTTCTTTGCTTTGAATAGAAACATGGCGCTTAAAGGGTTAAATCTCTCAAGTAAATTAAAGTCGCAGTTTCTCCTCAGATTTGAAGTGTTTGGTTTTTTTTGTTTGTTTTTTTGTTTTCTTTTCTTTTTCCAGTATTTCCCCTAATCTTGAGCTGGAAGCCTTGTTCAAGCGCCACTTCACTCAGGTGGAGTTTTACCAAGGGTCTGTCCTCAACCCACATGACCTGGCCCGAGTCAAGGTAACTGTCAAAACACTTAGACACCATATGGACAAAATTATTGGGACATGTTGAATTCAGGTGTTTCTTTTCCGACAGGGGTCTGGGATACAAAACAAATATAAAGACAAATGTCATAATATAGTTTATATTGGGATAAATATCATTGCATTGGTTAGTTTTGTTTGAATTGTTATCTTTGTTTCCAAATGCCTCAGAGATGGTTTTGACTTCGTTTCTCTCAACATTGACTTTGTTTCATTTTGTTTTTTAAATCTATGGCTACGATTTTAAATGTTCTACCAGTAAATTTCGAAAGTGTTTTTCATGCTCTGACGAATTAATAATTTTCTAACACAAAATAATCATCTACTTTCTTCACCATCTCCCATTAAACTGTAAGGAAATATTAATGTTTATAAACTATATGGACAAAAATATTGGGGCACATCATGTCTACAGCCATTCAAGCTGATTTGCTATAAAAACATAAATTTTTTTTTTCCTAAATCAGATGCACTACAGAGTCAACCCTAATATTGATTGAATTGTTTTGTGCGTCTGTTTTTTTTCCAGATTGAATCAGCCGATGCCTGTTTGATTTTAGCCAATAAATACTGCGCTGACCCTGACGCTGAAGATGCCTCCAACATCATGAGGTAAAGCATCTTCATCATCATCATCATTATTTGTGTTTTATAGTCTCTGGCTCCAGATTTAGAGTAAAATACAGGATTATTTGCACCTAGAACAATATTTGAATGAAGAAAGGTGTTTTTGTGATTTATATATCTGATATAAAATATGCAAGGATGGAATGGATGAGAAAAAGGAAAAACATTGTCCTGTAGTTTCTGTCTGTGTTTGTCGACTGCAACATGTTTTTCCTTCATGTTCTTACACCAGCTAATGCTGTTGTTTTCAGTGAAGACTTTGGCTTCATTTGGGATTAAAACTCTCAGTTAATTAAAAAGTTGTTTGTTCCTGCATCACTACTGGACCATAGAACATGAACTGAAGTGACTCCTTTTGTTTAGGTTTAACCCATAAAGACCCAAACAGCAACTAGTGACTGATCTAAACTGTTTTTTAACTTCTGATCTATTAATCTTCTCAATACATGTAAATAATTGCTGTAAAATACAGTTTGTCTTTTCATGGTCATTAGATACTGTATGACTCATTTGGCCGGTCAGAGGCTCTGTAGTTACCATGGAAACAACGTTATCATCTACAATCAGTAAAACCCGTGGAGTTGGATCAATGACAGTGGATGGACGTGCTTAGTTTTGTTTTCATTTGTTGATATCTTTGCTTAAAAAGGTCACTTATTTCAGTTTCTTTTGTTTGTTTAACATAAACCTCAACTTTAATCTGAGCTTCCATGAATGTCTACATGATCAGTCAATTAAATGTAGGAAAATACATGATTTACACAGAAAAAAATACAAAAGCATAATATTATAATAAATGGTGATAATTTAATTTATGGTCTTATGCAAGTAGTTGATACCAGACTCTGACATTTATGATTATATTGTTTGTTTTTTTTTGTTCCTTTTTTAGGGTAATATCCATTAAGAATTACCATCCCAAGATCCGAATAATCACCCAGATGTTGCAGTACCACAATAAGGTTAGTATAATGGGTTAAAACAAACAAACAAAAACCCCACTTAACTGCTTTAATTTTATTTGAGTCACTTTATACACGTTTCTTGAATTACTGTTGTTCTTTAATGAATGTGTTTGTTAGCCATGATATATTCTGGGTATGAGTATAATAATCTGTACTAATATTTTTTGACTATTTTGAGAGACCTTAAAGTGGTCACATTAAGCCACTGGACCATCGGTGTAAATAAATTCAGTTCATATCTATAATCCAACATTTTGGCAGATCTTCAGAGTATTCTAAACACTAATGATCATTTGAGGTCATTTTTTAAATATTTGAAAGTAGAAATACTACATATAACCCTTTTAAACTGCTGAAAATCGAATAACACTTATCTCACTGACAGCACTTTCTCTTGTTCTGAGCACCAGATGTTTGGAGTGTATCTAGCTTTTAACATCCCGGGAACTAAAATCCACTGACGTTAGCATGTCAACATGTTTGGTGTTTCCTCAGGCTCATCTGTTGAACATCCCAAGCTGGACCTGGAAGGAGGGAGATGATGCAATTTGTCTGGCTGAGCTGAAACTGGGCTTCATCGCCCAGAGCTGCCTGGCCCAGGGTCTGTCCACCATGTTGGCCAACCTATTTTCCATGAGGTCCTTCATCAAGGTAGGCTCACTGAAGACTGATCCTCTGCTCTGTGGGTTTGAAATGGAGGAGTTCAGAGGCTTTACAGTATGCATCAGAAGAACATGTGGTAGACTTTCATCTTCTTCCTCCTCTTCTTCTTTGTATTCTTCTTGTTCTTCCTCCTCCTCTTCTTTGTATTCTTGTTCTTCCTCCTCCTCCTCCTACATTACATTGTTTAACTTTATGTAGTTTTATTGATGTTAAGGTTGATGCTTTTCTGTTCATCCTTTTTGCAGATTGAGGAAGACACGTGGCAGAAGTATTACCTAGAAGGAGTCGCCAATGAGATGTACACCGAGTACCTGTCCAGTGCCTTCGTGGGTTTGTCCTTCCCTGTAATTTGCGAGTAAGTGCACTCCTGTATAAACCACTATTCTTAAGGAAAACATAGCAACCGGTGTGCAGAAATGTGCAAAAACCGAATTCCACCTTTGGTTATTTTTACTTTATCAGAGTTGAAATGAACATATTTATCTCTTATTCTGTTTTCTTCAGATACAACACGAAAATACAGGAAATGTGTGCACATCCTTAAAATACACACACAAAAAAACCATGAACTAAATGGATTCTAAAGGTTAAAGTCATTATATAGTGTGACTTCTGAACCCCTGACAAGAAGCAGCACAAACAGAAACATCTGACATGTGTTGAATGAAACCTGGTATAAAATTAATGCAAAGAATCTCTAAATTCAAAGTC
>JAPTYQ010000012.1:25467547-25486403 GCA_029814465.1 Ostorhinchus cyanosoma | reverse complement strand
ACCTCTTTTATATGGTCATATTTTGGATTTAATGACACTGAGCAGAAAACAATAGATACTGTTAAACTTGCAAAATTACAGAGATATTGTAGTTTTTTAAAGGTTTTGTTCTTTTCATGTAAGTTTCACTTCTATGTTTGATACATCTTACATCTTTGCGGTTTCTTGGCCTTGCCTCATAAGTAGACTCGAATTGGAATTGAAATCACAAAAACTTTTATGTACTGGATGAATTGATTTACTGGATGTAAATTACCCTTGACTATAATCTTGTATATTGGCAAATATTCTGTTTATAAACAGGGTTCCTACAGGTTTCTACAAGTTATATTTAAGACTTTTTGAAACCTTTTTAGGACTACTTCGAACAGAATTTGATGCCTATTTCATGGCCCTACTAGCAAAAATTTTTGACTCCTAGAATTTAGGAAAATGTATTTATTTACTCCCAACAGCTTGATTCCCACTGCTCAGAGTCATTTCTCACTGGGGGTTTGCTCACTTAGGGATAACTAGTTCCTGATTTTAATATAAATGATCAGGTTGGAACTGAGTAGAATAATGCTACTTTCTTTGCAGCTTGGACATTTAAAACAATACAGTGATCAAGTTCATAGCAGCATAACTTAACTTACCATATGAAATGTAATACCTTTTAACCCTATAACATGATAAATGTATCATATTTGATACATGAGTTTTGAAGCCCTCTACATGATCACTGTGATAGTTTTTTCCTTGAAAAACCTGATGTATACAATTAGATACATGCAATACACAGATAATCCACCAGTTTTGAAAAGGAATTACCAATTAGTTAGACATGTTTATATTATGTTTTTGTTTGTTCAAAAATAATATTTGAGCATTGAGACCTGATGAGTCAAATACAATACAAAATTGAAACTCATACATGGAAATTGATATTTGAAAAACATTTTATTGGGGTTATTCAGAAGGCCCAATAAAGACTCCAGTTTCAAAGAACTGGAATTTTCTGTTTGATTTAATAGTTCAGGCTTTAAGACTTTTTTAAGGTATTAAATGCAGATTTGTAAATTCAAGACTTTTTAAGACCCCTCAAGAACCCTGATTAATATGCACTGTCCCTTTGAAAAACTAAACTCCAAACCACATGTTGGTTGGATGTGTCGTCTACACCTACATAACCTAAACAAGCCCAAATTGAGGATTGACACCAGATAATAATGCACAGTAAACTTCTTGTGTAGCGTCATAATTTTTCAATCACATGTTTCTGTCTCACCATCAGATACAAACCGAGTATTATCTCACTGTTAAAACCCTTTATAGTTCACTCAGAGAAATACTCTTTCAACTTTAGTGTGTTATTGGAGGACCTAACAAGACTTTATTACTTTTGTAAAATAAAAAAAAATAAAAAAATGTTATTGCTGTGTTCAAAATCAAGGTCAGTGAAGTTACCATATTTGGTTCCTTACCTGTAAGTGGTGGGGAAAAAAAATCGAAGAAGTGTATATATAAAAAAATACAAGAAAAAACACATGTAAGGGTAAAGAAACATCATTTTAGAACATTAGACCAACATAAGTGCTGCTCCAGACCTCTATCCACATCCACATGATCCCTTTGAACATCATCCTTCCATTAGTACCATTACTTCCTGGTACCAAACAAAGTAGGTCCACTCACTGTTCATGCAGAGGTGGACCTTACAGACCCTGTAGACCACATTGGACCTGAGAATGTTTCCTCACTGTAAATGTTGCTGTCACTGTCTTGTCATATATGTGGAAGTTACCAAAAATAGTCACTTCGCCCGATAAAGGTTTAAAATGATCAGATTTATCCTAAAAGCTGAAGTTTAGCCCTGTGTTGTGCAGCAGCCTTCCTCGGCATTAACCTCTTCTTCCTCTCCTCTCGTCTGAACCCATGACTGTAGCCAAGATGCCTGCCTACAAGAAAATGCGACTGGCATGTTGTTTTGATTGCGGCCGCTCAGAGCGAGGCTGCTCTTGCATGCCGGTTAATGTGCGTTGTAACATGGACTCCCCTCAACGTGACATCCCACTCTCTGCTGTCTCTGTTAATGATTGCTCAGCCACTTTACGTGCCTGTAAGTTGTCGCCATGACATGTGCTCTTCAGTGTTCGTAAGTGCAGTCGCTGTGTCTTGGGCTTGTGTGCTGTGTAGCTCTAGCAGCTGTGTCGTCACTGTCATGGATATAGATGTCGCTTTAACTTTATGATTTTCACCAAAGCCGGCGCTCTTCCCATGTGTTGCTACTTTTGGAGGTGACTTTGAGCTGTTGTGAAGCATGCTGGTATGTTTTACTGTCGGGTTTTTTTGTTTTTATCAGACGATGAACTGAAAAGGACCTGTGGTTTACATCAGATCAACAGTCACTGAAGCTAAAGTGTCAAAACTAATCCTCCCGGTGGTTTCACTGGAATAAAAACGGGATTTTGGAGCATCTCCCCCTGCAGTGACCTCGCCAAACGTATGATTTATGCAAGAAGTAACAGCTGAAGCTATAAAGGCGTGCAGCTGTGCATCCCTAAAAACACGTCAGATGCACACACAAACTTGGAAATCAAAGCTGGGTTTAGTTTGTAACCAGGGCCGTCCATGTTTGCAATGTAAAAATTCAATGTGCTATCGAGAAAAATAAACATCTAGAAGCAATGTAGAGCACATACACGAGGGGTCGCCTAAAATTTCTAGTAATTGATAAAAATAAAAATAAAAACTCACTAATAAAAATATATGGTGAGTTGAGAGACAATCCCGATACATAAAAGACATGACAAACGCTGAAACTGAAGCACTGTGGATCTGTTTATCTGTCAAATGTTCACTGTGGTCAGTTTCAGATGCTGCAGCTTTTTCATAATTCATAGTTTGAGTAAGTGTTTGTTCAGTATTAATTGTAAATACAAGCTGGACTGACTGTACATATCCTGACCAACGAAAATCAAATTATCCCTTTATGCAGTAATCTACATCTGGCTTTTCTGCCTCCGTCCATAATATACATTATATAGACTAAATGTCGTCTAAAATGAATGTTTATTTGCAGCGTAGTATAGCAAACTATTACATGACCAAAAACAAATTCATTTTTAGCTAAAAAAAAAAAAGTCTCCCTTTTGAATGTCTGGGGTTGCCAGAAATGTGTGATGTTAAAATGGGGTCACAAGCCAAAAAAGGTTGGGAACCACTGTCATACTGTATCCTCGCCAAAATCCCACAGTCCTGTACCTCAAAGGCATCATCTAGTAATATTAGAAGAAGAAGAAAAGACCACCACCCACTCACAAGGGAAGAAAGCATAAAAAACACCAATATATTTTCTGATTTATGAAGAAGTACACAGAATTATAGGAAAAAAGCTTTAATATTTGGAGAGTATGCTTTAAACCAGTGGTTCTCAAACTTTTTCCAGTTGTTTCCACGCTGCAAGAAATGAACCATGTTTGCTTTATTACCACTGAATAACTGTTAATTTAAATATGAAAAGTGTTAGCCTAATGCATTAATAGCACCATTAGATGCTACAATCAGCCAATGATTTACACCTAAAGTTGTAAATTAACTCATTACACATGATCTTAACATCTGTGTGTTGATCCTTCATATAAAAACAGCGATTTCAGGACAAACTTCTGTACGAACCAGACGTCTAATTATCTGTACATCTGTGGACGACTGATGGAAGTTGTTTAGCCGTCAGTCGGTATCAGACCAAATTCTGCAGATACTATCATTTTTTTAAAATATTAAATCAGTTCAGATTAAACAGATGGGAAAATGTGAAGGTGGAATTTAAGAAGATAAGGAATTCCATAAGAATTTTAGAACCCAACTGTTGTAAATGCTGAAAAAAAAAAAGACATCTTATCTAGCCAGATGCATATATTATTAGTTTTCCTCCAAGTAAATGTATTTGTAGGTATAAAGTCTATCATCGTGGTCATGTGTGCACTGTATGATCAATGTTATGCTCATGTCAGGAGAAAAAAACGCCCTATTTAGGATCCTCAAACCTTTTCTTTAAGTAAATACACAAACCATTTCTGCACAACTATAATCTTTTAACTGAAGTAGGAAGTATTACAAAGCCGGTGATTATTTCTCCCAAAAAAAGACATAAATGTGGATTAATTTAGACACATATATTTTTTTAACATAATGTTCAAAACCTTCTCTCCA
Source organism: Ostorhinchus cyanosoma (assembly GCA_029814465.1). NCBI lineage: Eukaryota > Metazoa > Chordata > Actinopteri > Kurtiformes > Apogonidae > Ostorhinchus > Ostorhinchus cyanosoma. The sequence goes on along the minus strand of JAPTYQ010000012.1, from coordinate 25,482,209 downwards.
TGGAGGTAAAATCCAATTAAATTTTGATAAGTTAATGACCTTAATGTAAGATGTCGCTGTAGTGGATATTTATTAGTTATTAATTTGACAATCCTTGTTGTAATTTTGGTTATATAGTGCTATATCTAGGTCAAAAATGACTGATTTGGAGCAATTATAACAAATAATATGGTTTTAAATGCTGTTTGAGTGACATCATGCACGAAAGGGATAATGCATCAGTCAAGTCTTGGCACCATCAGTCCAAAAAGTTCTTCAAAATAGAATATTTTTACTGTCATTTTAACTAGTACAATGAAATTAACGCCACCGTCCAATCTGTACATCATGTATAAAACCTGCTACTCAACTCAGCCTTATTTATGAAGCACTTTCAAAACAACACAGATGGCATTAGAGCTGGTCTAAACCAGATTCTTAACCTAGTTCACAGCGAATTGGGTTTTTAAGAGTTTTGATAAGACAGTGTTTGGTTACCATGGGATCACTGGTTTTAATTCCGATGTCACTGCAGAGGGGAGTCCTTATTTTACACAAGAATCCAAACAGCCCAAATCGTATATGTGATGATAAATGTTTTTAAGAGGCGCTCTCGGACCACCTCAGGGGATTTTCGGATGACGGCAGTACACATGGAGGTTTATTAAATTATAACCCCTAAAAACCTTCAGCACACAAAGCAGTGGCCCGTTTGTTGTCAGTGCTGGAGCTCTGGGATTGAGTTTGTTCGTCTCCTAAAACGAGATGGTAAGAGGAGTAACATGGTAGAGTAGAGCAGGGCTGTGTCGGCTGGAAAAAGTAGTGGAAGACAATAGAGTCGTATTGGCTTTGACTGTATTGATCTGAACTGGATTGAGCTCTATATAAATTCTTAATTCGAGCAGTATTCCCCTTTAAAGCCAGAGGGCATGTTAAACTGTTCTGATGTATCACAGAAGGCATGAAGAATGTGTCTGAGTTTGCAGCGCGTTGATACAATTTGCTGGAAAACATTGTAGACTGTCATATATTTTTAGGGAGCGTCTCCTGATCAAAGAGCGTTCAGTGTATAGCTGAGCGTCTGCGGGCGTTTCCACCCTCCACATGTCTTCCAGGCTCGTGTGCTGTGAGCGTCGGCCTGCTCGCCGTGCTCGAACGGAGCTGCAGAGCTGCTGTCGACACGGTGCGCGCCGTGCACAGAGCGAGGCCTTATGCAGCCTGACATGGAAATTATGTTTGCATTTTCATTTTTGGAGTGCTACCGGTTGTCATGAAACTCAGCCTGACAGTTCCTAACCACCAGGCAGCCGAGTGCCCCCGCCCCTCTCCTCCTCTCTGGTTGTGGGACAGATGCTAGCCTGTTAGTCCTGTGACTCTGCTCGCGCCCTCCGATTGCAGGCGACAGATGCCAGGACCAGCAAGGTCCCTGTTTGAACATCGCTGTCACTGTCCTGCCTTAAGCTCAATGCATGACCTTTATTGTGAGCAAGGGGTTGAAATAAGGTACTAATGAGCATGTGTGGGACTCGCAGAAACTTCCATGCATCTGCACAGGTTGTGTCCACCACACAGATGAAAGGGGAACAGCGTTTTTGGAGGGGGATGAAAAAAAAAAGCACCATATAAAAAAACAAATATTAAGGAACCGAAGCCATTTTTTACAGCTTAGTTTACAACATTATAAATTAAGAGTAAGTGCTGCAATAAAACCACCAATAATAATTGTAAACAAGTGGTACCAGGGACAACAAACCCCGCCCCTCACACATTGTAGCTTATTTTGGCATCGATCCAACTGATGTCATCATGTCTATGCATGTGCTTATGTCAGCATATCAATTGCCTCTATGTATGAGCCTATATATGTGCCCACTCTGAAGTAAATTGAAAGAAAATTGATGTTTTTATAGACATGTGAAATTTTACCCATTATAAGTAAATGGGAGAAATTTTTTATTTATTTTTTTTAATTCATTAAAAATTAAAATTTTGACCTACTTTTCCCAAAGTATGAACTCTATTCTGGGCCACTGGCAATCTATAAACCTAGTTTGGTCTGGATGCACCCAGTAGTTTTGCTGCTACAGACATTTACACTTTTACCCCATTATAAGTAAATGGGGACAAAAAAGATTTTAAATAATCCTCAAAATTTGACCTATTTTTCCCAAAATGTAATGAGATCTATTCTGGATCAGTGGCGATTTATAAACCCAATTTGGTATGAATTCAACCAACAACAAACAAACAGATAAACTGAACCAAAAACAATACCAGTAATAAAAGAGCAATGACCATCAGAACGTACAGGGGGCGATGAATTGATCGAAAAACCAACATGAAGTGTAAATGTGAAGTAAAATCCACGGTATTAGTTTAAATTATTAATGTAAAATTATAAATTATGGGACAGAAAGCCAGAAATGTGAGTGAGCCTGAGCTTTTTGGCATCCAGTGCATTTATACTTTTATTTTTTTAACTAATTCAAATCTATTTTCCAGGCAGTTTCTAGGTTTTTTGGAGCCACTGAACTCATAATTCTCATGTTCTTGAGCAGCCATGTTACTGAAGATTTCAGATTTAGGTAAAAAAATGTAAAATACACTTAGAATGTGATTTAGTTTTTAAGCTGTTGGTCCAGTCAGTGCGAACTATTGGTCATCGAGGAGACTGATAAACAATATATGGAACCAATATGAGCTGTTTTAGATTAGTTTAGACACAAAACCTGCTTTTTAAAAATGTATGATTATTTATATAGGCCATACAGTTTTATTACTGTTATTTTTTGTATTATTTGTTTTTTACACTATTATATCATGTTGCTGCCTTGTTTTGGGATCAATGAAATTCCATCTAATCCTTTGATTCACAAATTAAATAGTGGGAGTAAATGTTAGTAATATTTAGAAATTGTAAAGGAATACATAAATAACAGATGACTTAATATATATATTTTTTTTTTATTCAGTGTTACAGCAACAAAGAGCAAGAATAGTATCAACAGTAGGGAAGTATTTTTTGTAAAAGCAGCAAAACATTTAAAAAAAAAAAATAGAGACATGAGGACTGAATGGAAGGGGATTAAAAACCATAAAGACTGAAAAGCGTTAATTCATACAAAAATAGAATAAATAGTAGTTATTTCAGTGTTGATACGCCTTTACTTGTGATGTGTGACCTGTCAGATACTATAGAGGAGGCTGCAGAAGTAGTAAATTTACACGCATGCATAACACAGGATATGGATTAAAATGAGCACAAACTATTGTAAAACTGCTGAATATCAGGACTGAGAAGGTGTTGATTGCTTCTCGACTCTGCTGGAGGGATGTAACATTATTCTTACAAAAGAAAAGTCTGTGGAATGAGGGTTTACTGAAATGTTCCTCATGAATAATCACCATATCTCAGTCCAAATAAACACTTATGGGAGATTTATAGGGACACTGGAGCTCTTCTGGACGCATGTGATGGACCGACACTTTACTAAGACACGCTGTTTTTTTTTTTTTTTTCTCTCTAATGTATCATCTGTGAAAAACTCAGGGAGACAGACTTTCATCTTTTTAGTGAAGGCTACTGCTGGATTCATGTACAGCAGGGGTGTCAGGGGCTGCATTCAACCCAATATGACCTGAAGTGGGCCGGACCAGTAAAATAAAAACAGTTAAAAAAAAAAAAAAAAAGACATTTCCTTACAAATATGAATTACATGAACAACCTGAAATTTCTTAATTAAATAGGTGAATTTTTTATTTTTTTTTTTCAATTCAAATTTGTTTTCAGAACAGTCTCAAAGGATATTATACAGGACATCATTGGTAAAAAAGTACTGTTCTTTTTTTGTTTTGTTTTTTTGAAAAAGAAAGAGGGTATCAATAATGGTCATTAAAAGGAAGAAAAAAGGGAGGAATATAAATAAAATAAAATAAATAAATGGATAATAATGATATTCACAGTCTTGTACACATAGCCAACCACACTTCTAGGAAATAAGATAAAGAAAAATGTGCATAATTACTTATAAAAGTATACACACATAGTAGTATTTATAATCATAATACAATAAATACATAAATAAATGAATACATAAATAAAATTTAAAAATGTATTATTATTTTTTTTAAATAGGTGAAATTTTAACAACATTCTGCCTCAGTTTATCATTTACACCTGTGAATTATAACGTATAGATCACTGTGGATCTACAAATACATAAAACCTTTAATAACAGGCAGAATATTGTTTAAATTACACTGATTTCTCTTAAGACGTTTCATGTTCATATTTGTTCAGTTCATTCACATTTTGTGTGAAAGGATAGTTTGTAAATGTCAACATTTTTAATGGAATTTTGCTTTTTATACTTAAAAAAAAAAGAAAAATTTAGAGTTGTCATTATTCATAGGTTATTAAAATAGTATTGCACTGGTCTGATCCACCTCAGATCACATAAGTCTGTATGTGGAACCTGAACTACAAAGATTTTAACACCATTGATTGTTAATATCTTCAGTGTAATTTTTGCATTCCAAAAGTTCATCCCATGGTTCGGATTGGACCCTTGAGTTGGGCGGTTTTGGCCGATGTGCCGCATGTTTGACACCTGTGATCTACAGTACAGTACGTCAACACCACATCTGTTTTACACATAAAGACCCAAAGCTCCACTGGTGACCAAAAGCATCTACTGATCTAAACTATTTAACAACGTCTGAACCTGTAAACCTCTCAATATGTTGAAATAATTAAAAAAAAAATACAGATTTGACATATTAGGACATTCAGAGGCTTCCATAACATTGATTCACCAGTAAAAGCCATGGAGTTGGGTTAAAGACAGTGAATGGACGCGCTTGGTTTTCATTTTATTTTATATTTTTGCTGAAAAAGTCTTCAGTTTTCTCTGTTTTGATATCATAACCTTTGAATTTACTCTGAGTTTTCTTAAACATCTAAATTAAATATAGGAAACTACATGATTTCCAGTGAAAAATGCTAAATATAGCAGATAATATTATAATAAATGGTGCTAAATTGCTTAAGAAAGGTTAAATATGGCAAAAAAAAATAAAATAATTGGGAACTGACACCAAAGTAGCCCTGGGTCTTTATGGGTTAAAGCTGCAATAAACAGAAAAAATAAACTGCAACTGCCTCCGCGGTCGATACTGTACGTCTTCAACTAGAGTCGTCACAGAGGCAATATGGCGGCTCCTTTCCTGTAAATGCAATATTTTTTCTTCACTTTTTCCGAAGCAGGAGAATGAACAGAATCCTAAAGTGCAGGTTGTGCTTCTACTAACACGACACTGACGCTGGTTCAACTTTTTTACGCTAACATCACTGAAAATCCTCTCCTGTCCCGACTCACGCTTTATTTTTTTTGGTTTGGTCCATGTTGTCTTGAAGGCTTCCCACATCTGCTCCAAAGTGCCTTAAAGAGAACCACCCCACCCCATCTCTACTCCCACTCCCACTCCCACTCCCAAAGCCTTCAGTCGTCATTTATAATTTGCCTTCATTTACACGTTGCCTGTTCTCCTTTGTAACCTCTCATCTGTCTTTTGCATTTTCCTCAGCTAAAAATAGCTATAATGGATATATCAAATCAAGTAAGTTTTGATTTCCATTCTCCTTTTGCCATTTGTACAACCTGTAAACTCTCACTTTTCCAGTCTATCACCACCCATCTTCATGTTTCTTCTCAGCTGTGTGAGTGGATTGTGTTGAGCAGCAGATGGTGCTACTGCTTCACATGTGGCTGAATGAACCAAAAGTACACATTAATGATGGATGTGCAGCACATTATGTTTTGAACCATAAAACGTTGGATGTAAGGTTGTTTTTTGTTGTTTTGGGGGGGGGGGTTTGCACATCGCAGAACGCTCACTCTTACGGGATCTGTGATAGGCAGCAGATCTGCCACTTTGCGTTGTCCTGAAGCGGCGCTGTGCATGTTTGACGTGGGCCAGATGAAGAGTGGAGGTCTGGAGCAGGAAAGATAATCTGCTAGACAGCTGACTGCAGAAATAATCATCTCCACTTTTAGCTCCCAGGAGAAAAGCTAACTCTCTTTTCGTCTGCTTTGAACTTATTTTCACTGTAAGGATTCAGGTTTTCAGTGGGTAAATGGACGCTGGATCCCCCCCCCCAGTCGTCATCCGGGCAGCTCGTGGCGACTAATTCGCGCTGTCACCTCCTTGTTCTTATGGCATAACAATCGGCGGAACACCTGAAAGCATATTTATTAATTCATGTTGTTATAAATATCAAGGCAAATGTCAAATCCAACATTTCATTGGTTGGCTGTAGCAAGTGGTTAAGTGGTGTTTAATAAAAATGAGGTTTTTTAATTATTCAGATATTAGCATTCTTGTGCCAGAAAGAATTACCCCTAAAACCGCAGATAATGCTTTAATTATGATAGGATGTTTTATTAACATACATACTGTAGGTCTTATTCACGTCAGATTAAATCAAATCCTATCACGTGATTACAATGAAGAATTAAAGGCTTAGTTCACCCAATAAAAAAAAAAAACAAAAGCCTTTTCTATGGTCCGTGCAAATAGTTTTAGGTTTATTTCACTGTTAGACATTTAAATGCATAAAATACCATTAAACCAAAGAGGAATGGATACTTATGGAAACAGACTTAACTCAATGCAGTTTTCTTCGGTATAAAATCGAATATTGTTGTTAAAATTGCAACCGTTCTGGTTTAGAAAAATATATTGTACAATATAAATCAGTGCATTTCTGGAACAGTAACAAAAAACGCAAAACAATGACATAAAACCTCAGTATTAGCGGCAAAACTGTCCTGTGTTACAATCACATTTGTAATAGTCACAAATAAAAAGGCAAAAACTTGGGTCTATGTTGCATAAAATAAAACCTACAGATTAAGCAAAAGTCCGCTGAAACTATTCTACTATACTGAAACTAACTACTATATTAAATTATATTCACACTCAGCATTACCATGTATCCATACAATATGGTGGTTTTTGTTCTTGATCCTCTTGTGGTGGAATATATTCCTGTAACAAATGAAAACATGAGACATCTCAGTGTTTCCTTTATTTTAAGACACAGATCACGAAAGTACTTTTACACACTGTGTCAAACTTCATCTTTTTTTTAATTAGTCAGAAGGTCTCATAGAGATCAAATTTGTTCACAGCATATATACACACATTATAAACGGTTCTGTCAAGTGGTAATTATGCTTATATATGCACAGAATTAGCAGAAACTAGTTGAAACAGTTGTAAGTGTAATAAAAGTAGAAGTCAGAGTTTCAAAGTGGCTTAAATGAATAATAGTATAATATGGTGCAAATATTAGAAACCAGTCGTCTCCAGTTCAAGGTAAAAATGAAGAACTATTAGAATCTCCTTTTTCTGTGATGATGAAGAGCTCTGTACTCGAGTAGGGATGTTAAATTATTTGATGATTTGGATAATAGGGTTTTATATATGAATGTGAAAATGTGAAGGTGTCCTCTAATATATGCATGCAAAAAAAAACCAAAACCTGGGTGAACTAAACCTTTATCCCTGCCTCTGACTCCTCTTCATCCAGCAGTAGACGACGCCCCCCTCGTCCCGTCAGCTGCCTATCAGTACCAGTCCTCTAACCTGAACCACAGCTCAGCCGCCGGGTCCTGTAGGGGGCCCCGTAGAGTCGCCCCTGTGTCCGTTCCGTTGGTAAACAACCGCAAGGGAAGTCTGCTGCCCCCCGCTGAGACCCCTACTCAGCGACTCAGCTTCATGGTCTCCAGGGACCGGCTGCCAGGGGTGGCCGAAGAACCGAGCCGGCTGCAGCGGGCACGCAGCCTGCCGGTGAAATACAGATACCACCCCAGTCACACCAATAATGCCAGTCTCAGGCACCGTAAGGGTCCCCCCAACACCCCCCTTAACAACACCCTCCTCGGCGTGTTTGGCAGGCGTGTACAGCCCATCCAAAGCATGTGCTTGCCAGGCTGGAGTGGTTGCATGTGTAGCATTCCTTACTAATGACCCAGTGTGTGCAGCTGTCAGCTGTGAAACATTAAATATTGAACAGGCCAAGCAAGATGTGAAGGGCCAGTGTGTGCTGCAGCATCCTTCGCCACTGGAGGCCCCCGTACCTCGACATTTTCCATTATGGTGTCACACTCAGACATGCTAACAGGCCCTGGAACTGTGTGTTCGTCTGCACAGGTCCGGGATCTTTGACTCTTTTTAACGGCAGTCCAATAATAGTACAAGAAGTTTTTGTCCAACTATAAATGATAACTGCGAAAGGGTTCATAATGTTAAGTATGAAGATACTTATCCATAGTCATATTTACGTACAGTAGGCCGTGGACACGTCCATTTGGAGAAGTAGACATGGACATTGGAGTCTGATGGCTGTGAAGAGAACAATTATCAGCCTCTATTTGCTTTCAAAGCACGGTAAAGAATTAAAAATATTTTAAATACAGAACGTACTTAACCCTTAAACCTAAACAGCTCCTAGCAACCAAAAGCATCCACTGATCTAAAATGTGTAATAACTTTTGAACCACTAATCCTGTCAATATATGTAAATATTTCAGCTAAAATGCAGTTTCTCAGCTTTTCAACGTCATCAGATTTGACCTGTTTTGATGCTCAGAGGCTTCGTAGTGAACGCTGAAACACCATCATCACACCAGTAGAACCTATATAGTTAGAAGTTGTAGATGCTTGTTTTTAGGTCCTGTTACTGCTGTAAAAAGTGTCTTTTTCTTAATTTTTCTTTTTCTTTGAATTTAGTCTAAACTGCTGCATAATCTGTAAAATAGGTATGGGAAAATACCTGATTTTCACAGAAAAATGTGAAATGCAGAGGATAATGTTTTGTTAAATGGTGATAAATCAGTTACTAAGTGTTAAATATAGAGAAAAATTCATTTTGACACTGCCACAAAATTAAGTATAAATAGCTCTTAAAGAGTGAAACTGATTTTTTACAGTTTTTAAGTTTAATTTTCTTGCTGTGGTTTATTACTTATCTGTTTGGCTGCTTCTCCAAACATCTACTGTACATAATAGTGTAACTATGGAGAAATACATCATACAAATCTCATCACTAACTCTTTAAACTACACAATCATAGATTTTTCCTTTCTTTTCTGATATTATCTATGAAAATATTTAGCTGGAAGCTTCACTGGGGGTAACACTTGTAATTCATTTCCTGTGAAGAGCTCAACACAGTTTCATGTAGTGATAAAGACAATGTCCGAGGGGCAGTTGAGCTGTACATAAATCACTGTGGCACGAGGACCAACCTAATTATAAGAGCCGAGGGCGTCCGGCCTGAGATGGAGGAAGACCAGCAGTGCAGAGTGAATACAGTATTGGTACAAAAAGGGGATTTCTTTCCGATGGCGGGCGCTTGATATGTGTGGTTATTATTATTCTAATGAAATTGAGGCTTTGAGTGACAGAGCGGACAATTTTCAAGAGGAATTCACATATTTGAGCCAAAGAACACCTTGTTGTTGAGTGACGTGAGTTGTCCAGATGAGTGTGTGTGGTGATTTACAGACTGAGACACTGTGATTTACAGCATGATGGTTGATGGTAACACTGCTGCATGTGTGCATCTTCATTCTCAGTCACATGTGCCAATGTCTCGTGTCTTCCTGTCCACGTTATTCACCCAACCTCTCTTTCCACTCTGTCCTTTTCACTCACTAAATTATGTGGTGTTTGTTGTGTTATCATTAATTTATTAATTTATTTATTTTTTATAATTCCTCTGTTGATGCCGATCATCCTCTTTGCAGTTGAGGAGGACCAACAATCTGCACTGTCGCCTAAAAAAAAGCAACGCAATGGTGGCATGAGAAACTCTCCAAACTCCTCCCCGAAGATCATGAGGTAGGACATGTCTGTGTTTAAGTCACCACATTTTTGCCATGTATGTACTGCTAACATTCACATTATCACACTGGTCCACTGTAATGTTAATGCTAGAGTGAAATTACATTGCAAAAGTAGTGAAGAAGACTAGAGTGATCTGTAAACAACACATGTTGTCAGTATCTTTCAGTGTAATTTTGTGTGATATTTTTATATAATCTTTATACACTCTAAATGTTTGTAGCTAAACAGAAACAGAAACTGATTTTCATTGTTCCTGTAACAGTGACTGTAATGATGTAGTCTATTCTTTTCTATTCTATTCTATAAACCAATATATGTGTAATAATACTACCATATTCAGTGCAAACATCAGTTGAGCAGCATTTTCGTCATTTGAATATAGGCAGATAATCTCTAAAGAATTGTAGACCTGTGACATTTGACGTGGTTCAGTCCAGCATTCTTTATTAGGCCTTGTGTGAGGTTTTAATGAGGTGATCCCAAAGATATGATGCACTCAATATGGGGTCACTGCTGCAGGTTAGTCATGTGCAAGGTGATAAACCTGATAAATAGAGGCTGGAATGGCATTCACCTCGTCAGACATTGAGGTGAATATTGTTACTGCTCATAAGTCTTGAGTATGAGTCAAGTGTCGCGTCAATGTTAGTACAACTCAAGTACAAATTGAGTCTCTGTCTGTATTTTACAAAAACAACCCATATGAGGAAAGCAGATAACGTCATTCACAGTTTTTGGGACGTCTACTTTTAAATGTGGATGTATCAGGTGTTAAATAGCGTCAGATGGTTTAATTTTAAAGTGTCTAGCCTGGTGATGTGTTTTATTCATTGGGTTTGCTGTAGTCTGGATTATAATGTGTTGTAAAAGATACTTCCAAATCCATTACAGATTACTTGTTCCTGTTATTTAAAAGTAATTCATTACCTTACAATATTACTGTCTCAAAATTGTAATGTGTTACATGACTCCTTTATTACTTTTAAGTTTTGAAAAAACTCCTCTCCAATGCAAGAAATAGGAGAGCCATTTGTGCGCTGAAGTACATGAGGACAGATAGCTCAGTAAGTAACGCTATGGTCTGCGATGTTCGAATCCCAGCAGAAACACTTGTATTTTTTTGTTCAGTCAGGGGGTGCAGACGCCGCTAGATAAATCCGCAATCAATAAATCATAGAAACGTTAACTTACCGTGTCATTGCTGATCACAGGGCTCATGCTAATGCTAACTAGCTTCTTAAAGCAGGGTTAGGGATAGTAATGAACTTATGTCCATGTGGACAACAGACTGTCTTGTGCTGTCTTCACCCATTGGCACCAACAGGAAATAGAACTTTACAGATGCATTTTTGATTCCTTAAAGTCTTGCTGCTGTTGTTTATTTTGTCATTTGAGTAATTAAATTATGAGCGAAAAGTGTGTTGAACATGATTCGAGTGAAATATTACTGAAAATTGATTAGTACAGCCTTAAACATTTACACATTTGTATTACAGGAAAAAGTAATCTGTTACTGTAATACATTACTTTTGCAACACGCTACTCCCAACACTGATCAAATATATACTGTATAATGAAAATGCATTATCGTTGCTACTGTTTTTATCGTGAAATAACGTGCCAGGCTTGTAGAGGGGCCGAACACCACGAGGCTTGAAATGACACCCACAAACTGGAGCTCCTAAACAGGCCTGGCACTAATGACAGCAGCAGCCAGTCAGAGAGCCTCTAAAGGATGGATCGCCTAAGGCTATTCATCTATTGTCGGATCCCTCTGAGCTCTTTGCAGCACGTAAGGCCACAGATGATATGTATCATCACAATCAAAGACAGATTCAGATGCTACCTTGCTTTTATCTTGTCCTGTAAAATTAAATCAGCACTTATTGAGTTTGACTGGAGATAACGCTGCTATTCAACGTGAGGTCATTAGAGAGAGGAAAACAGTGATCGTCATTAAGTGCTACGTTATAACTAAAGAAGCACAGCAGCTTAAACGTATATATATATAAAGTGCGTTTTGTTTTTTTTTGTTTTTTTATTTAATTGAATTGAAGCTGACAGCTGTCTTTACGTTCCAGCTGCTTTTCATTTAAGAGTGAATTCCGGTAAAGCTTGTGGTGTTTAGTTTTTAAGACAAAGCACAAAGACTGCAATACAGATAAGCAATAAAGCGTAGAACAATAAGTAAAAGGCAGGTTTCTACTGGCGCAGTACACGCATCCCTCTCTGATCTTTTGTTCATTTAGGTGGGCGTCTTTGATTCGGTTCAAAGAGGTGTCAAAGTTGAATCGCTGTAGGTGATTTCCTCACTCACGGTTAACAAAAAAAGGCTTTTCTGCTGCTATAGCCGTCAGCCAGATATCACCCCGCCAAAGCCATCCTTCCATTTGCCATGCAAATACACACCACGGTACAGGTGGAGGTGCGTTCAGCCTACACGCTGCCGTAGCCTTAGGGATACTCCACTGCAACAAGCGGAGGAAAAAAAAACATCTGGGTATATACTATATCAAATGTGTTTTTACAGAAGCTGCGGCCTCAAGGCCTTTGTAAATAAGTAATGATCAACAGATTGGCTGTGGGTTTTGAAGAACAAGCCTTTGTCAGTTTGCATGATGGGGAGGTTTTTTTTTTTTTTTTTTTTTCCTAAGACTTTTCCTGCTCTGTTTAGATGAGCAGCGCAGCCTTAATGTAAGCCAGTGCAGTTGTGCTAAATAGAAAATCTACATAATGTGCATGTCTGGCTGCTTTATGTCTCCGTCAGCTGCCATTACGGCGCTCTAGAAGACACCTGGCCTTGTGTTCGGGGGTGGCCATGACGCGTGCAGTCGCAGCACATGTCATCTCAGGACTTAAGGAGTAAATGATGCCGCTGATCGCTTTGAGTGTTTCACTGAAAGGAAATGACACTCAGACGTAGAGTAAAGCAGCTTCGAAAAGACAGATTCTGAAAAAGTGGTAAAGTAAACTAAACTGGAAGCATGAAAACAAATATGAAAGGGCAATGTATAGTCATGTGGATTAGAGAACTTAATTATGAGGTTTGTAGGTAAAAGTGGCCCAGATCTGACTTTTTACCCATATATGACCCATATTTGATGTTTTTTATGAGGGTCTGAACTGCACAAATATGATTTTTTTTTTTCAAATTAGACCCAGACCACTTTCATATGTGGCCCTAAATTGGATACACATCTGATGTTTTGCAATTTATCTTCAGTCTTTTTTCAACTTTTACATCATTGGAATGCAATAGATGTCACACGCTTTCAAATTATAATGTGAGAAACCATGCACAGAAAAACAGATTTCAGCAAAAAAAAAAAAAAATGAATTGAGCATTGAGACCTGCAGTGTGAATCTAGCCTTATTGCATATTTCCAACAGTTTGGTCACATGAGGCTTAAATCGTTGATGAACTCAGAGGTTCATGATTCAGATGGATCAAACCATTTCCTCACACATACCACTTTTATTAGTCTTTGGTTCATTTATTTGTGTATTTGGACCCTAATTGCTCAAAAAGTTTGAATTTGAACCCTCCAGTTACTGCACAGCTATCTTTATATTCATTCCAGCAGAAATCCAGTGGTTTTCTAAAACCCATTTCAGTTATTTCTTAATTTGTTATGTTTTACAACTAGTTGTGTCACGACATTTGCACATATAAGGTCAAAACTTCTGACCAACATTTCTCCAAGTACGACATATTTGTTTATCAGCAGCAGCGGTTGTAGTAAAAACTGAAAATATGTCCAAACTTTGAGCCGATTGCCTAAAATGCACAAGGAAATGTGTGAAAATGCATAATTCCATTTAAGAAAGCTAAATATCCCTCCTTTAAGCTGCTGTTCCACCCTGTGTTTCCTGAGGTGCTTCAGTGACATGAACTCAGCCCTGTCCAATAAAAGTCATTCCCTCATGCATTGTCTTCCACTTTGGCCTAAATCCACCCGTAGATGTTCCACAGGGTTGAGATGTAGTGACTGTGACGGCCACAGCACATGATTTACATCAGTTTCACACTCGTCAAACCATTTAGTGAACACTTGTTTCCTATGGATGAGGAATTGTCATCCAGGAACCGATCTCTCCCAGGTTATTTCCTTTAATTTATCACCCCTCGGTTCGTTTTATAACTCTGCTCCATTTGTTAAGAATCTGCGTCCTGGTTCCAAATGTATCAACAAACCAACACGACTTAGCAATGACGACCTCGTTGAAATTAACACCATTTCCACCGGCTCCTTGATGGGTCATAAGACACGTCTAATTGTGAGATGTCACAACGCGTTTGGTCACGTCGGGCGGCGCCGTGACACACACGTCATGTCTGCTGCTGCGGCGCAGAGGCAATCAGCCGAGCGGGGCAGTGACAGGCCGTCATGGCTGACAGTGAGCGATAGCTATCCTGGCAGAGCTCTGCCTCACCCGTCATCTCCACAAGGACAAAGTGAAGTGACAGCTGCTCCGCTGAGCGAGCGCTCAAACATTCGACTTCTGATGAAATATTTAGCCGAGGTGTAAAACCACTAAATGCTTCCACTCTGATTAGGAACCGTAGATCAGACTCAAACAGAAGTCGAACGAGAGTTATGAAGGTGACTGTTGCGTAACCAGGATGCAGATTATTCATTTTTATTGATCCATATGCGGGTTATAGCTTTAATCCATTGAAATTAGTTCATTTATTCCATTGTTTGCATAGATCACAGGTGTCAAACATTCGGCCCACAGGCCAAAACTGGACCACCGAAGGGTCTAA
>JAPTYQ010000012.1:25445327-25458595 GCA_029814465.1 Ostorhinchus cyanosoma | reverse complement strand
TGACAAAACAGTGCTTTTATTCATTCCATGTTTTCTTTTCTGTCTGTTTTAGTCACATGATCCACACAGGAGTTAGTTCTTGGATGCATAGCCATTGTTTTTGATGGACTAATATTTTTTTCCCTGACTGTAGAATATTGCTGTGTTTTTGTAGCCAGTAAGGCTACATTCAGACTGCACACAAATGTGACCTGTATCTGATCTGTTAAAGACAGTTTGAACAGCATGAATCTGATTTCTTCAAATCTGACCCAGGCCACTTTCACATGTGGTCCTAAATCTGATACAAATCTGATATTTTGTTTTCAGTTACTATTATTGTGTAATCATTGTTATATATGCGTACAAATATATTATTATTTTCATATGTATGTATTTTATATACATACATGACTATTTTTTAACAGTTTTGTGTGTGTATGTGTTTAGGTTTCACTCCTCCGGGGATGGACCGATCTTCTCCTGAGAACAGTCCAGTTCATGGGTTAGTCCGACAGACTTCAGTCACCACCGGAGCAAATATTCCCATCATCACAGAACTCGGTAAGTCCATTCTACTACAAATATGCTCACGGATTGAGATATTAGTTCTACTGTTGTGCGTTTTTGTCGTTAAAGGTTTAGTTTGGATTTTATCGTGGGGTTGAATGAGGTACTTCAGTAAATGATGATTCAAATGAGCTGTGGATTTATGGGTCAAGACTGTGGATCTGTGAGTCCCACTGTGGACAGACGCCATGACAGACCTGTCTGACGTGGAACTGAAGTCCATACAGTAGTGAGAAGAAGTTTTGGTACACCTTTAAAATTTTACTCAATCTGAAAAACGATGAAATATTTGCAGAGTCAGATACAGACACAAACAAATGCAAATAATGTTTTGTTTATTGTAAACAATAAAACTACATTCTTGACAGTTTCAACATGTCCTGGATGGGTTTCATTATCTGCTGAAACTGAGCATGAGGGTTTGGAGATGGAATAATAATTAACAGAGTTCAGTGACTTAATGTAATAAATCATAAATGCATGAGGTGGCCAAAAACTGTTGCTGGAAAAAGCTGAAAAAACTGTTATTTCACTTTGGAGAACACATTTATTTAAACACACTTAATTCAAGCAAAAAAAAAAAAAAATCTGTCCATGGAACAAGTGAAAATTATCTTGGTAAGATTTATTGAAATAAGATTTTCAAGATCTATTGCCTAAAAATAAGTACTTATATCTCACTGAAAAGTTACTCTGTAGGTGATTATGTTTTATTTGAAGTGTGATGAGATATTTGACTAGAAATGAGAAAAGTACTGATGGTAAGATTTAGATTTTTTACAGTGTACAGAGTAAAATATTTGAAAGTGGATTCGTAACGCCATTACTACGTTACAGTAAAAAGTAATCGTTACTGTAATGCATTACTTTAGTAACATGTTACTCCCAACACTCCACATGTTGCGTAGATGTTCTTCTTAGTTTCTGCTTCTCCAAACCTTCTGACCTCCATCTACGACTTATACACTGATTGACAGCATGACGATGGACAAGTAGCTCATTCAACCACACTCCAAAAATTCCAAACTGACCCTTAAGGCAGTCGTAAGCAGAGCCGAAAAATGCATTTTGTGCCATTAGAGCCTGTCAGCGGTTGATTAACTGTACTAAAAGTGGAGTCTTTATGCTTGTTTGTCCCTTGTTGACATGCTCCAGTAACTGTTTTTCCTCAACACTTGTCTAGCACCATTAGCAAAGCCAGGCAAAAAGCTGCCTGTGATTTCATTCAGTCAGGATAAAAGCAGTGGGACCAGCATACAAATGATAACTGAGCTGGGTAAGAAGTGTCCTGTACTGCAGTGTTGTAACTGCCGCTGCCTCCATATCAGCTTTCTTTTGATTTCTCTCTCTGCACAAGAGGCTCAGTCCATTCCCATGGCATCACTTTGAGCACATTTTACCCTTGGTTCTGGATGAAATTGCCTGTCTTGTTTTGGCCCCTTATCTCAAAGCTAAATTTCTCCCTTTTATTTTTCTCAGAATTACAAGGCCTTTGATCCCTCAGAAGCCCTTGTGGCTGTTTTCGTAGCATCTTCTGTCGGATCGC
Organism: Ostorhinchus cyanosoma; assembly: GCA_029814465.1. Taxonomy (NCBI): domain Eukaryota; kingdom Metazoa; phylum Chordata; class Actinopteri; order Kurtiformes; family Apogonidae; genus Ostorhinchus; species Ostorhinchus cyanosoma. The sequence continues at coordinate 25,456,500 of JAPTYQ010000012.1, read as the reverse complement.
ATTCTCCGGCCCGTGCCCTCTTTCATCTCAGCCCAGTCGATATGACTGACATTTATTTCAGTCCTCACAGAAGTAGCAGTCCGACTAAATTTTACATCATTACTTTCTTCCAGCTACTGCATGTGTTTTTGTGCTCATAGACATCTTCAAAGAAAGTTCTGGGGCAATGAGATACTTTCATTTGTTTTGACATACAAGTGCAAGTAATTGGAAGTTCTGTCTTGGATTTACAAGACAAACAGTGGCATATTGGTGTTACTTCTATTGACCTCAGGAGGACTTTGAGTGGAGGCCAGGAGCTTTGACAATATGCATGGTGTCACAGCGCATGAACGGCCTGGATATGGAATGTGGCAGAGAAAAGAAACAAACACAGTTTCATTTTATGCGCTTTAAATTATAATCCTTAAGATTTCCACCAACATCTGAAAAAAAAAATAAAAAAATAAAAAAAATCCCAGTTTTAAAGGAGTGATATTTAGCTTTTGTAAAATGGAATTATCTGTGTATTTTCAAATATCTCCCTGTGCTCTACATTAACTGTAAATGCTGTGCTTGGGTCTGAATTCTTCATTAATTCAACTCCACAGCTCCATTTTCAACCTTATTGATGAGTAATGACACCAGAAAGGCCGTTTTTTGAGTAAATGCAAATGAAGTAACTTTTCCGTCAGACAGGATGCTGGCTTTAACTCTGTTGAAATGTAATTATTTAAAGCTGGATATGACTTTCATCACCAGTTTTTCATCAGATCAATAAAACCCGAGTCATAGCATAAGTATCACAAATCTCTAAGGCCATAATGTGGCTGTGTGAAGCTCCGCCTCCCACAATGTATGTTGCAACAAATTCCCCAAAATGCCCGACAGACATACCAGCTCTGTTTATGGTGGAGTACACTTGGAAATTATTCACTATGAGGGAAGAGATTCAGGTGAATACTCGTGGAAAGGCGTCCAGATTTGTGATACTTAAGCTGTGACTCAGGTTTTACAGATTGAATGAAAAATTGGTGACGAAAGTCATACGCCGCTTCGAGTCATTTTCAGTCCAAAAAAAGGCCCATTTCCTGTTTTTGTTCAGTAAATTTTAATAATGTTATACTTTTATTTAGTAGTTTAAATCAAAACTCAAACCTTTGCACAACAAAACCATTATGATTCCAAGATCAATGGTAGAAATGATGAATTATTGTTAAAATATTGGCGGTTTAAAGTCAGTTCTAAATGGTGGAGATGCATCTATTTGTACAAAACGAAGCTAAATGAATGGAGTTATTTTCAGTGTGAATAAAATGAAGCCAGGGCTCAGTCATTAAGTTATAAAACCATATGACGCTGTTTTTTTTTTTCAGTTGCTAATATAATCGGTTGACACTTAAGGATTATAACTTTAAGCGCATAGTTTTCTTAAAATCCAGTTTCAGAACCAAATAATCTGATCGGATTGAACTCTAATATCTGACACGGTCCATATCTGCAGCTTCTGACTGTTGTCCACACTGTACATTTGTTTCCTCCTCTGATGCTTGAGCACATGGTTCATGCTTTTTTTTTTCTTTACACAAATTCACTAGACCTGTTTTTTTTGTGTGTGTGTGTGCGTGTGGAACATCAATGAAACATATATTTTTATTTTCTTCAGTAAATGACTCAAATGTTCAGTTCCTGGACCAAGATGACGACGACGACCCGGACACGGAGTTGTACCTCACTCAGCCTTTCGCCTGTGGGACAGCCTTCGCCGTCAGCGTTCTGGACTCATTAATGAGTGCGGTAAGTCTGAATTTAATTTACAGATTCACTGCATTCACTGTGTTAAGACATGGACATTTTTTTTACTTAAATGGATGCTTTTAGAAAAAACACATTTCTACAGATTTAACAGATATCTGCTCAAATGTGGTACATGTAGAGTTCTGTAAACCTTTAACCCATAAAGACCCAAACATCCACCTTCAACCAAAACCATCTACTGATCTAAACCATTTAATATCTGTTGATCCACTAAACCTATCAATACATTTAACTAATTGGTTCAAAATGCAGTTATTCATCTTTTCATGGTGATCAGATATGACCCATTTGAACGTTCAGAGGCTCAGTAGTTACCGTGGAAACACCGTCATCTTCTACATCAGTAAAACCCATGGAGTTGGATCAGTGACACTGGGTTTATGTTTAGTTAATGATATATTTAGCTGGAAAAGTCATTTTTCTTCAGTTTTCTTTGTTTTTGTCATAGTAACCCTCAACTTTAATCTGAGCCTTTATGAAAATCTACATGATCAGTAAATGAAATATAGGAAAATATGTGATTTTCAGTGAAAAAAAAACACAAAATAAAGATAATATTACAATAAATGGTGTTAAATCACTTTAGAAAAGGCTAAATATTGAGGAAAAATTCATTTGGGCACAAAAGTCACACTGGGTCCTTATGGGTTAAAAATGCACAAATAAATGTCATATTAATACCAGGACACATATCCAGTGCCCCCTTAAAAGTTCTGCCTCAGTTCAAGTAAACGATGACATGAATGGGACTACGATGGCTTCATTTGTCTGCCATTCAGTCTGACTGAGGTTAGAGCAAAGCTGCCTTCAAGTGCTCTGCAGTGTAGACAAAGGTAATGCTACCTAATGGACAGGCCTCATCCATCATCTTAGTCAATAGTGCTGTCAGCGGCCGAGGGAGATGTCACCGAGCTGCACGAGAGGGGAGACGAGAGGCTGCCGAGCACAGACAGTACAGTCAGTTCAGGGAGAAATGTGATATCGAAAACATTTCAGCTTCGCTCTAAATCACTAAGAATGAAAAACAGCTCTAACTATGGGATGGATACGTCATGTGTAGCATATGTATACTGACAAATGAGGGAAACGTTTGACACTTAATGCTTCATAGGATGACATTTGTCAGGATGCTTAGCAGTAAAAGCTCTTTTCTGTCCATCAGTGTTTGATTTAGTGAAAAGTGAACACACATTGATCACTAATTGCACTATCAGAAAACATTTTTAGCAATTTTTTGTGTGTACGACCACAAACTTAGGTTGCGTTTGAATTTATGGCACAGACGTGTTTTTGTTTGTTACACAGCCCACATGTGCAAAAAAAAAAGTCACATGCAGCATCCTGTCATAGAGAAGGATACTGAGTAGTTTCATTACAGTTATCCACCTCCATCACAGCTGTCAGCCATGTTTGTTTTCACAGAGCAACTGCGCCAGTGCAAAAATTGTCAAAAATGTCAACGTAGAGCAATGCAGAAGTCATATGAGTACAGGTTAGGTTAATTTACTTTATTATCCCCATCAGGAAATTCAGTGGCTACATTTTACCCATTCTAATACACACAGCACCTAGCATTAGCAGTTAGCATTAATACATTAGTAGCAGTGAGCTGCCACTGAAGGCGCTCCAGGACCAGGTCCAGATCTTCATCAGTATGTTGTTCAACGGCACTGATGCTGGAGGACCTGAAATAAGATGTCACATAAAAAAAATTAGATCTGTATCTGTTAAACATCACATTCCATTTACATTTCTGAGTGATTTTTTTTTCTATAAAATGTTGCGTTACTTCCACTCACTGTAATCTATGTCCTGTCTCTTCTATCAGACTTATTTAACCAATAATTAGTGATCAGTCACTTAAGAAAAGTTAAATAGGGAGACAAAAAAACATATTTTGGAACTGCCACAAAAGTAGCACTGGGTCTAACACAAATGTAAAATGCTGTAACCGTTTTATCTAAGTAGCAGGTCTTGATAAGTTGTGCAAAAGCACTCTAAGACGACATACTTGTAATTTCAGATTCACAAGTAGAAAGGATCATCTTTCCGATAACTTTTGAAGGCAGCGTTAATAACTACTACACTTATCTGAGATATCTGTCTTGATTTAAGTTTTTTCGTGTGTAATTCAGGTTCTTTCTCCTTTGGAAAAGCCTGGACGGTATAAATAACTCCTGTGATGGCAGTGAGAGTAACCCGCAGTAATTGATTCTCCTGTCTGTTCATGGTGGCTGCTCGGCGATGTGACGTGACAGAGCTGAGTTAGATCTCAGCACTCGGCCTGTCGGTCCATGTGAGGAGGCTCCGTTGTGACTGTGTTGGTCGGCTTAAGGATTCACTCCCCCTCTGCCTTCATTCCTTCAGACATACTTCAATGATAATATCCTCACCTTGATCCGGACGCTGGTAACAGGCGGGGCCACGCCGGAGCTGGAGGGGCTGCTGGCGGAGGAGAACGCGCTGCGAGGCGGATACAGCACGCCGCAGACCTTAGCGAACAGGGACAGGTGTCGAGTGGCACAGCTGGCTCTGTACGACGGGCCCTTCGCCGACCTCGGGGTAAGTGACTGGTCCTGTCACCTGAGGGCCAACATATCTCTGTCGGCTTATGTCGGGAAGACAAACGGGGAAACGTGTGAATCACAGAAGCAGGAAAATAACACGGATTTTATGTCCCAGGACAGGTCAGGTAATGGATCATACAATTAAAGATTAGACGTTTATGAGCAGCATGCAATTACTTCCATTATTGAAAAATGGCCTAATTATTTTCCTGTTTTGTTTACATGAGAAAACACGTAAAAGTCCAGTAAAAACCTCCTGTGAGCTGTAATGATTAGAAAAGAACTCATCAGTGTAAACTAGGGCTTCAGTGATTCTCCAAAGTGAGCAATTACTCTAGTTTTATTAGTAACACAGGCAGTAAAATGGTGAAAACTGCAACACGTAACGCCAGACAGTGACTAAAGCCAAGATATAGACATTTGTCAATCATAGTCATTCTCAAAATATGACAAATAAGCATTTATTTTTTGACATCTGTCCAAATAGTTTTTTACCTGCAGCTTCACCTGTTCAGGCTACATCAGTATGAAAACTACAGCCTGTGTTACATTTAATATGTTATATAAATCAGCCAGTATGTGTTTCTTTGCCATCAAATAAAAAAGACGAATTAAATATATAACCTAGTGGATTATAACCAGCAAACAATTCATTTTCAGAGTATTCATTGGTCTATTCAATAATGGAAGTAAGTGTTGGTTGCAGCTCTGTGTATTAACTACAGAGGCTTAGAAACGTCACAAATTACCGAAAAACAAAGATTTCCAAGTTTACTTTCACTTGTACTTCATTATAAGCAGGATGAATATAATATGTGTAATTGTCTAAATTGTTAATATGCTTCTATTTCTACAATATTCCAGAAAAAGTTGGACAGGGGGCAATTTAACTCCTTAAAATTGTCTAGATTCTTACTTTTTTTCCAGTCTATTCTGTGCCATAGAAGACTTGAATATGCAAATCCTTTCCTGCCTTTTACTCACGAACATTGGTTTTAAACTTTCCAATGTTTTTCAAGACTAAAAAGCACGTTGGAGCAGAAAGTTAAATTTTGCAATCTCAAAAAGGTTCGTTATGGACATTTACAATTAATTCTAATAATAAATATGCTAAAAACTTTTTTTTTTTTTTTTTTTTACTAAAACAGTGTTTTAAGCATTTATTATTGATAATAATGATAATTAATGGCCAGATGCTGAAAGTTAAATTCTTCCTGAAAACAAATGTGCAAAAGAATTGGCAAAAACATCATTTCCTGATACTTTTATTGCAAAGAAAACATGAAGACGCCTCGGTGGCCTGTTATAATTCCAGTCTTCAAAGGGTTCATCTAAACACTCTAATGATATTTTTAAGTAGAAATACTGCATAAAGCTCCTTTAAATCACCATACTGTTCTAACTTCTAGTTGTAGTTCTACATTTGATGATGATCTTTGTTGTCACTCTGTTGCAGGATGGTGGTTGCTATGGTGACCTCTTTTGCAAAGCCCTGAAAACATACAACATGCTGTGCTTCGGCATCTATCGATTACGCGACGCGCATCTAAACACGCAAAGCCAATGTACCAAACGGTGAGTGTGTCGTCACATTCAGCTGGAAACAAAAGCCTCGTCCAAAATGCACCTGACGACCTGTGTGTCCTCTGTCCTGCAGGTACGTCATAACCAATCCTCCCTACGCGTTTGAGCTGGTGCCGTCAGACCTGATTTTCTGCCTGATGCAGTTCGACCACAACGCCGGCCAGTCTCGAACCAGCCTCTCCCATTCGTCCCATTCGTCCCATTCCTCCAGCAAAAAGAGCTCGTCCGTCCACTCTATCCCGACCACCAACCGCACGAACCGCACCAAAAGCAGGGACTCACGAGACAAACAAAAGTATGTGCCCCTCTAAAGCTGTCTTGACTGTCTGTCCGTGCACAGTGTGTCGTCCTGCAGGGCCCGGACGCACTGCAACACGTCTGTTTGTTTGTCTGTTTGTCTCAATCGTCCTTCTTTTATACAGTCTGTGTCTAAAAGGCCCAGTGTTACATCAGGGCAGAACAGAAATCCTCCTGAACAGGGTCTCTGAGTGTCTCCACTCACTCACTTCCATGTATTTGTGAGATAATATCAGTGTTTTTAATCTACGTTCATCAGCAGCGATCTTTTCCGTCATTAGGTTAAAACAAGGGCTGTGCTACGAAACTGTCTCCAAATGGAACGATGGAACAGAAAAAAAGACAACCAGCACACTGCACTGCAAAAATCTAAATCTTACCAAGTGTATTTTAGTCATCACACTTAAAGAGTGCCTTTTCAGTGAGATATAAGAACTGATTTTCAGACAATAGATCTGAAAAATCTTATTTCAAGAAATCTTATCAAGATCATTTTCACTGGTTTCATTGGCAGATTTTTCAGCTTGAATTAAGCAAAAAAAAAATCTGCCACTGAAACAAGTGAAAATGATCTTGGCAAGATTTCTTGAAATAAGATTTTCTAGATCTATTGTCTGAAAATCAGTTCTTATATCTCACTGAAAAGTTACTCTTAAGGTGATTGTGTTTTATTTTAAGTGTAATGAGATATTTGGACTAGAAATGAGAAAAAATACACTTGGTAAGATTTAGATTTTTGCAGTGTGGGTAATTACATTCCAGTCCAACTCATAAGTAGTTTGATTTTAAAACAAAGTGCATCTGTCCTTTAAAATCACTGAGAATCTATGCATGAAAAGGCCAGTTGGACTGATACGACGCCGTGTGGTTTTATACAGTTGGGCTCATAAGTTTACATACCCTAGTTCTTCCTCCTCTGTATTGGCCCCGCCCCTTTAACATTAGTGGTAGTTGTGGCTCAGACACTATTTTCTCAGATGCTAAAGTTGCTCATTCTTCTTGGTAAAACACCTTCAGTTTCTTTCAGATTTAGTTTTTTTTTCTGCTGTTCTGATGACAGGTGGACTTGGCCTTAGGTTTTAGGTCACTGTCATGTTGGAACATTCAAGACCGTCCCATGTGCATTCAGTCAGGGTATGTAAACTTATGAGCACCAGTTAACAGCTGTATTTTTTTTCATTCCTGACACTAATAATGTCTGCGTTCGGACTAATCTCTTAATGTCGGACATTGAGTTGAATCTCTTGTACGGAGTCGGTCTGATTGGTAACTTTAGCTGCGGTTAATATATGATATAAAGGTAACAAAGAAAATGCCAACTCAAAATTCCACGACTTACGATAAAACAGTGAGAAGGTGTCATTGGGATGTTCCGAGCAGATCTGAGCCGTCATCACGTTCTAATCGGATCCTCAGATTTAGTGCCATGCGTCGTCGCTGCCTGTTTAGAAGCCAGAGGTGGACACAGAAATTCAAAGTGTCATCATTCAATATCAGCTGAGTATCTGAATAAATGTGTTAAGTTGATCACAATTTGTCCACAATTCATTCTGTAATGATCAATGTGAAGGTAACCCCAAACCAATTAATTTAATATATCTACAAATATACATATTATTCAGACCTGTGTATTTTTAATGTCATTAAATATACAAACCAACGCCGAGGCTCACTCAGAGACCCTGAACAGGCCGAACATTTACATTTACATTTCTGTCCTAAAGTCTCCTTCAGCAGCCAAAATGATATTAAATACTAACCACTCAGATACAAGGCCTACATTTTAATATCCTCCAGTTCTGTTCTATCCTGTGTTCCTTCACTGGGTCCAGGTTTTGCTCTGTTAATCCTTTTGTCCTACTGTACTTGAACTACACACCATGTCTTCAGGTTTTTATGTTTGTCATGTCTATGAAAACACTGGATTGTCACATTTTAAATGTTATTTACCAGAATGAATCTAAATACTAATGCCAGTACAATCTGATACAGTTATTAATAAAGTTGCACTCACGTTATAATCACGTTGTTAATGTCAACTTTCTATTCTTTTAATATGAGAGTTATGTTTTTAATTAATATCGAATGGCTGCCTGCTAACACGGTGTTTTACTTGTTTTTTTTATTGTTACTGACACTGGGTTAAACATGTTACACACCAGGATGATGCTAGAAATACAGAAGATTACCTCTGTCTATTTAGTACATTTTAGAGAATAATATATAAAAACAATAAATAAAAAGTCGTAATTTAGCTCAAAGTATTTTACTGTTATTCTACTTTAATCAAAAACCCTCAGATATAAATTTTCTTTCCAGATCTGACAAATAGAAGCATCAATTACTGAACCCATGGAACTGTGTTTACACCAAAGAACGGTTCTGTGACCTGAACCTAGAAACGACTGAAAGAAGATATTATTCCCATGAACGCTTGTTAAGATTTCTCACATGCACATTCATTTCAGGAGCTAAAAGCCGTGACCTCAAACCTTTTTCTCACCACTTGGAATTCAGGAACATTTGAGAGGTTGTTGTGAACATGTATAAGAAGCAAAGGTTTATGAGACGGCGTTTTCATTTAGAAAATCACAGTAAACTCTCATTTAGCTTCTGAGCCCGTTTATATGACCATACAAATACGATAAGTGGGTGAAATCAGAGAATCGAAATAATCGGATTTGATGTGTTTACAGTACGTATGTATGTATGGAGTGGCAGTTGACTCAAATTTCCTATAATTGCTTTTTTTTTTTTTTTTTTTACATACATATAGAATAAAAAAACTAAATAAATCAGATTAATGGGTATATGTGCATGAAGGACATCAGTGTTAGGGATAAATTTAGAGCATGGGTGTCAAAACCAGCCCGATAAAGGTTCTGATCTACAACAATTACACTAAAGTTTGTCAAACTCACTTTAGTCCCAAACTCCAAATGCCTGAGTCAAAAAACTGAATAATATTCTGCCTGTTTGTACATTTTTTGTGTATTTGTAGATCCACTGTGACCTCGACGTTGTAACATACATGTGTAAATGAGAAGTTAAAGGGGTCATATTTGGCTAAACCTACTTTTATTAGTCTTTGGTTCATTTATTTGGACTCTAATACATTTAAACTTGAACTCTCCAGGTGCTGCAAAGTTATTTTTATATTCATTAAGGCAAAAATCAAGTGGATTTCTACAACCTGTTTTAATTCCTTCTTCATTTGTTACGTTTTTTAACTAGTTCCGTCATGACATTTACACGTATAAGGTCCAGACTTCCGATGAACATTTCTCAGAGTATGATATAATTGTTTATCAGCAGCAGCAGTTGAAGTAAAAACTAAAAATATGTCCAAACTTTCCTTAAATGTTCAGTTGTTGGTTGAACTGGACAGAGCAGTATGGTCAATAACCTGGAGGGGGCGGGGTCATGTGCAGAATTCTATTTAAAAAAAGTAAAATATGACCCCTTTACGACTTAATACTGTTAAAACTGCACTTGTTTTTCTTAAATTTCAGGTTTTTCAGGTAATTCACATTTTTTTTTAATGAAAGAATAGTTTGCAAATGTAAACATACTTTTTTCACTCTAAAACTTAGAGATGACTTTATCTATAGGTTATTATGATAGTACTTAACTGGTCTAGCCTGGTTTAGATCAAATTAGGCTAAATATGACTCAACCCTTGAACTAAAATGAGTTTTGACACCTCTGATCTGAAGAGTTAAACTAATTTCTCATCATCAGATTACTGCCGTTATATGATTAATAAATAATCTGATATGCTTGGATTTTTACAGTGCATGTAAACGGGCTCATTGAAAAACATCCACTCGTACCTTTTCCATCACGGCAGCTCCATAGAAACAGGTCCAGCCAATCGTCATGTGTTTGGCGTTCTGACTGCAGGCAGGGATATAAAACGGATTAATTTAATTGGAAATACCTAGTGGAAAAGTGTGCAAAGATAAGTCATGCAATATTAAAAAGCACAGTCATCACATGTTTCCAGTTATTAAGCATGTCTGTGTGTTCAGAAGAAAGTCTGACGCGTCTTTGTGGTTTTGGTCACAGATATACGAGTGTTTCCTACGACAAAAATCACATTTAGCTTCCATTCACACTGCAGGCCTTCGTGCTCCGCTGGCTTGTATTTTCAGATCTGATATGTTTTTGTTTTTCCTGGTTGTCTTTATTCTTAACCCATAAAGACCCAAACATCCACCGGCACCCAAAAGCATTTTCTGATATAAAAACTTAAATCACTGTTGATCCATTAATCCTATCACTATGCGTAAATAATTGGTGTAAAATGCAGTTTCTCATCTTTTCATGGTCATCAGAGGCTCCGTAGTTACCGTGGAAACACCGTTATCTTCTACAACATTGATTCACCGGTAAAACCCACGGAGTTGAATCAGTGACAGTGGATGAAGACGCTTCTTTTACGTTCAGTTAATGATATATTTTACTGGAAAAGTCACGTTTTCTTCCGTTTGCTATAAAAAACTCGATTTTAATTTGAGCTTTTACGAACATCTACATGATCACTAAATTATATATCGGAAAATACCTGAGTTTCACTTAATACAAAATACAGAACATAATGTTAAATGTTAATAATTCACTTAGAGAAAAAATTCATTTGGTAAGTGTCACATAAGTAACGCTGGGTCTTTATGGGTTTAAATCTGGACATCTATAACTGTTCACACTGATAAAAAAAAAAAACAATAACAAACAACCAAATCAGTTTAGTTTCATTTCTCTGCCTGATCATCAACATCAGTGTTGGGTTCTTTTTTCCTGCAGTCTGAATGTGACGCTAAATGGAGTAAAACTTTCTGTTGCACATTAATGTCCTCGACAGAATGTTTCTTGAGTGTTAGTTTCCAAATAAATAAGAATGTGTTGCAGCTTCTGGACGAACACTA
>JAPTYQ010000012.1:25369783-25384241 GCA_029814465.1 Ostorhinchus cyanosoma | reverse complement strand
TACCACAACTACAACATCAACACACACCCTCCGCCTCTACCTCCATCTCTACACAAGTGTCAGGTGAGGTTGTCTCATGCTAACACAGCTGCAAACTATTTTAAAAGCGGAATTTATTAAGAAATCTCAGCGTTTTCCAGCTGCCAAAGGAATACACACATAAAAAGGAGATAAACTTTCACAACATGTCCAACAGAGGCGTCTAATGGTGGATTCAGAACATACGTGAGAAGAATTTTATCAAGTCACGTTGAGAATGTTTCAACCTTTGTGAAAATTTCAAGACTTTATGACTCCAATCTAGGAACGTACAAAGACGAGACAAAAAAGAATAGATGAGGTCGAGAAGTGTTGACATCAGAAAAAAAATAAATATATATATATTTGTCTTTTACATTTTTGGCCTGAGAACAAGACATGTTGTGTTAGTTAGAAGTGTTGCCAACTAATAGCGGCTGGAAATGCAATGTAGCGAGGCAGAAAAGATTTTTGTTTGAAACTTGCACAAAGGTTGGAAGTTCGGTTTTGAAAGCTGTTAATTTGTAACAGAAGCTCATATCGATAAAGTCTTATTTTCAGAGATCGCTTTTTGCAAAAGGAGATTAGAATCTTATGTGTAGCCTGGTTAATATTTTTAGAGTTGATTAAATATTTCATATTGTGAAAAAGCGCCGACTTCAACCACTGAACCAGCAAAGACAGGGTTTTTTGTTTGTTTGGTGAAAAGTGGAGAAAATGCAATATCCCATAGCAATGATCGTTCTAAATTTACCACAAATATCCAAATACATAGATCATATCTTTATAAACACAGTAAGAATATACCACATGAGGCAATCTATCTGGTTTCTGCAGTAAGACATGATTAATACAATTATACAAATGTTGATTAGTACAGCTTTACATGGTTTAACCCTTAAGGATCATAAACTATTTTTGTTGTCACATCCAAATGAATTCTCCATGTTTAACCTTAAGTGATTTATCGCCACTTTTTATAATATTATTGCTTGAATTTTTCGGTGAAATTCTGATATTTTCCTTTAATTTAAATCACTGATTATGTAGATGTTAATAAAAGCTCAGAGGAAACGCAAAGGTTATTATATTAAAACATAAAAAAACCAAAGAAAAAGTTACTTTTTTAATCAATCAATCAAATTTTATGTATATAGCATCAAATCTTTAAAAAAGTTAAAGAGAGAGAGATAACGATATTTTTTTAACGTCACAAACAACGACACAAACAAAAGAGACTATCTTCGCCAAACAATGCCAGCAATATATATACGTGGGGGTGTGTCCATAACTGCCGTAAACCGAAAATGAAACTCAACACACTTTGAACATCCGACTCCCGGCTCCTATGCCGCACCCTACTTTTCAGTAACCCGGTCGCCCCAGTTAAAATTTTCTCCTGAGGGATCACTCATTACCTCCATGTGCAGCCCAAACATTAGTGTGTGTGCTGCAGTTGCTCTTACGCTTGTGCTGTGTGTGTCAACCTAACTTGACGTGTGTGTAGTGTGATCAACTTCAACTTTCAACTTTATTTATTCTTAGAAAGGAAATTCAGTGTGCAGCAGGTGTCATAAACACATACACAAAAACAAAAGTATTATAAAATTATTGGTTCGGTGTGGCGCTACTTAATTCTAATTGGCTGTTCTTATGTCTGCCAAAACATGGATGAATGAATTCTACCAAAACTGTGTTTGAGCACATCTCATATTTCTATGGAGGAAAGATTATATCGCGATATATACCGTTATCGTTTTATGGCCCAGCCCTAGTCCCAAAGCTCTCTTATCTCTTGCAACGGGCCATTTATGTTGAGTCTGTATTTAATTCAAAAGTAATACAGGAGTCATGTCACACATTACAATTCTGAGACAGTAATATTGTAAGGTAAGGAATAACTTTTCCCCAAATTGTAATGTATTACAGTTTGGAAGTAACTTGCACAACACTGTAGACAAGTACAGCTGTCTAACCTCATCAAATAATTATTACATAAAATAAAAGGTGTGATCTATACTCTTTAATATCATCACACCTGCTTTAATGTGTAACTTGGATCACACACAAGGAATTACCAGGACATTTATGCTGAACTTGTGCTTAGCTGGCCTTAAAAGCCTGGCAGAAAAGAGAAGGGCTGCAATGCTTTTCCCCACACAGAGAGGCAGCCTCATCCTAACGACACGGCAGCGAGATAAGCAGGGTGGATTCTAGTGAGAGAATCTGTTATCAGGGATGGTGCTATGCACTGACATTAAGGATAATCATATCTATCAGCACACTGCCAAACATCCCCAAGTGAGCCTGGCGGAGAACAAAGCCTGCATCATCTCTCAAAGCTAAGGTTACAGGCGGATGATGATGTACTTGTCACTGGGGTGCAAATGATCCACTGCCCGGCCAGCTCCGAGTGCAGCGAAAAGAATCCACAAAAAAGATATCAGCCGAACAGTTTAGATATCTGCTCATTCCCCTGCTTGATAGTTACAGCTGGTTGCTTGTTACGCTTCTGAATACGGAAACTGTATGGGGCACTCCAGTACATAATGAGCTGTCTATAGATAAAATGCAAATAAAAGTGCTGGAGAACAAAAGAAAGCCGGATAATGCAGTCCTTCATCGCCTCAGCAGACACACCTGTCTGGGCGAGGTCTCCTCAGAGTCACTGTTTGTTCAGGATTATCTCTCTCTTATTACACACAAGATTTTAATATAGTCTTTTGTGTACGTTTAGAGTGGCGTCTTCGCTTTTCAGCCGATGGAGGACAGAAAATTCAGTTGCAAATGTTGCGTGGAAGTGGAAACAAAGAGTGTCATAACGGAAATAGCAATGAGAGTCTATAGCGGAACTACAATACTCTGGATTATCGCCTTCTGAGACCTATTATAACCAGGAAGACCAAAGGCTAGCTATTGACGTCGCACTCGGAGTATCTCATTACTGACACGACACGAACCAAAACAAAAGCAGAGAGACTAGCGTGTTTTTGCCGTCGTGTCAACCTCTACGAGTGAGCGCGCACATGCCAGGTTTTGTTCAAGGCCGTGAGAAAAGTAAAACAAAAAGAGCTGGCAGGACAATCTGAATCTGACAAAGTAGTGGAGGATGAGTCAGTGAATGAATCACTCTTAATATCACACACCAAAGCACAGCGTTTGGAGAGAAATCCACCCCCCATTGGCAGTGATAAATTGCCTTTCTGTGCAGTGTCTTCCACATGGTTCGCATCAATATCCCATTCATTATGATGTATCGACTCCCCTCACAGGTATCCGTAATATATATTTTGGGACATTTCCAGCTGATTTAAGTAGTTTTCAAGTGCCAATTCAGAAAATGTCAGAAAATTAAATAAACAAACAATAAATGGCCGATGGATTTATTGACTCAAGTTCTTCGAAGCAAAAAAAAAAAAAAACCCAAGCTTTCTGAACACATTTTCACACACTTTGAGGTTTATCCGAGCCGTTCTCCTACTCAGATATTAAACGCACAACTTCGTGCCTTTTACTTTTTTAATCATTCAATCGAGACATTTTTTTTTTTATGATCCAATACAGTACGTCACGTGTCCATCTATTCACAAAAGTACTACAACTCCCTGCCATGTAATAACAGAGAATTAATTGGACTTTTAATCTGGAGTCTTTTACAACTCTCTCGTTGAGTCGGAGCTTTTATGCCTCGTGCCATTTACTAAAGCACCTGTCTGTCAAAGCAGGCACTAATGAAGCCGAAAACGACGAAAAACCTGCAGCACAGATTGATTCTCAGTGGGTTAAGCAGCCCCTTTCACGCTCAAGGTAATCTGATTATATGCGAATTTTTTTTTTTTTTTTAAATCACAAAAAAGGAACCTGTCAAATAACCTCTGTGGTTAAAATAAGCAGTGGCGTTTGTGCGGAAGTGACAATATTACTGTAAAAAAACAACTAAAAAGTTTCTTACGAGTAAAGCCCCATCTTCAGAAGTTTTCCCAAAGCTGCAGAGACAATAGGTTTTTCTTTCTTTAATTATTGAGAAAAATTGCAAATATTTACCTTCAGCATCATCATATTGGAAATTAAAGAGAAATAAGAATTCTACCCCCTTCTTTGGACTCTTTTTTCCACCCATGGCAGGAGGTTTTGGTATTTTTAGACAAGTATTGGGGTAAAATACATGATCAACAGCTAAATTACCAATTTTGTGAATCTACTACGCTACTGCAGACGTTTGGAAAAGTAATGCAACTTTTCTATTGTAGTAAGAAACAGCATCTGATCATTTGGTTTTATTACCCCGCCCCGGAGGGAAAGCAAGGGGTATTGTTTTTGGTTCGGTTTGCTTCTTTATTTGATTGTTAACACTCTATCAGCAAAACTGTCGGTTGAATTCATACCAAATTAGCTTTATTTATTGCCAGTGACCCAAAACAGATGTGATTACATTTTGGGAAAACTAGGTTAAAGTTCACATTTTCGATGAATTTTTTAAATCTTCTTTTCCTTCCCATTTACTTATAATGTCCAAAATTTGACATGTCCATCAAAACATCAATTTTGTTTCAATTTCCTTCAAACTTGGCACATACATAGAGGCCACTGATATCAACACATGCATAGACATGATGACATCAGCTGGATCAATGCCAAAATAAGCTACAATACATGTGAGGGGCGGGGTTTGTTGTGCCTGGAACCACTGCAACTAGTTACTACCCAATACTGGTTTACTTGATATAACTTACCCAGTGTAATTCAAGATAACCTAATGTATTTTGACAGTTGATTGGAAAATTTTCTTGGCATTTTTTTGTTTCATAATATCAGAAAGGGAAATAATCTCTACTAAAATGCCTGTAAATTACAACCCTTCATCATATTTACTTACCAAACTTGTGCTACAATACATGCGAGGGGCGGGGTTTGTCGGGCCTGACACCGCTTGTTTTTACTCTTCTGATTTGGACGAAGAGAAACACACTACACACAAAATACACGTCAAGTGTCAAAAGCAAAGGTAGATGGAAGAAGTGTTAGTTCATTGTTAAAAGAGTTCCCAAAGGTTTTTTGTCTCCCAGCTATTGAAGGATAATTTCCCAATAAGTACTTTCCCAGCACATGAAGATTTCCTTTCAATGAAGGAGCCAGATTTTTCTTGGAGCAATCAGACATTAGTCATCAGAATGTCAAAGAAACTGAAGTCTTTTTTTTCCTTTTGGTCTTTCACTTTTATGATTTTCTTATGCAGATATTAGGGAAGAAATGCTTCATTAGGACTTGTATAAAATCAGCTTCTTACACAACCTTAACCCTTTAACCCCTGAAGTGTCTGTGGTGAGCGTTCTGAAGGTATGATTTATTTTGAATATTCACAAAAATTAAACCGTTTGCTCGATAGGAAAATTTTCCAAATGTGCTGATCGACTTGACCTTGTTCTTTCCATGGACGTCCGAGCATGCTCAGTGCGTCCCCATGCGGAATGGGGGTAAAACACAGAGCAAGGAGTGGGACCAATTATAAAAATAGACAGTTCAGGGTTTTTTCCTCAAGGTTTTTTTGTTTTACTGTTATTTATAGTGTTGTTGTGATTTTCCTTTATTTGCTCTTCTTTTTTTTTTACACAGTGTTTTTACCCAGTTTTGACCTTTTAACTGCTTTTTGGAGTTCAACCAAGTGTCAAAAAGCAGTTGGACTGATTTAGGGAAAAAAAAAAAAAGAGCCCCAAAACTAAAACTACTGGGCCCAAATTCAAATACTTATTATTTAGTGTGTTCCAGTTCACAGTTTATGTTCAACATCCTAAATGTCTTAGTGCTGTACATTCTGAGTGCCTCATTTACTAAAAACATGTCAAACTTCAATTCCTCTCTTTGTCTTTTTCTGTTATTCCACCTGTTTTAACCCTAAAAGAAACAGTTAAGCTAAAGTACTGAAGAAAAGGAACAAAAACACATACAACAACTTTTAGAACACTGAAACAGACGACAATTCACAGCGAGACGTTTACCTGGAATAATGCATCAAAGGTTAAAGGGTTAAAATAGGCTTAAAAATAAATGGAATGGTTGTTTGTCATGCGTTTTCACTTCCTAAAAAACACAGAATGTTACTTCCATTCTCATTGTATGAACATACCCTACTCTAAGTGACTTCACTATCAGATTATCTGACGTCATGGTACAATTCATTTCCTGGTCCAATCAGTCAACAGTGGCAGAGCCTGCTGAGTTGTTAGAATTTCTATTAGAATTTCATTCTCTCGAAATGCACCAGTTAAGGATCAGAAGGTATTAGATGTTTTCATTTAATACAGTGGTGATAGTCATTTTCCGTAGTCAGTGTTTTACCTGATGTAGGTTGCGGTTCGTAGGGACATATGTAGGAAATGGACGCAGAAATTAAATTAATCTCATTTTATTTTTAGGTGTTTTATTGCAGTGCATCACCTTTGCACCCAGCTGTGTCTGTCCTCTAACTTGGCATATGTTGAGATAAATCATAACTTCACTAATGTTAGTCTATTTAATTCCATCCCAGGGAGTCCATAAAGATCCAGGTTAACAGATACAGTGGGCAGTAACGGGCAGTTTTTCTTATGTTTTTGTTTTTCCTTCGTTTAAGATTTGTAACTTTAAATATCAACTTCATCTACATCTTCGGCTCTTTATCATTTCACGTAAAGTGATAGAATGACAACTGGATGTGTTTTATGGACTCAGGGATGTAGTACTGAATGGAACGTAATGAACTCAAGTCACCCCTGAAACAGTAAATGACATCACTGCTTAATGTGTGGGCGTGGTCAAAGCTCCTGCCACCCAATAGCTCCGCCCATGGAACCTGAAGTGAGTCAATCTTCAGTAACTGATCCAGAGGTGATGGAAGTGCATGGAATTTAGCATTTTTAAAAGCTTGTGCAAAGTGATAAAACACTACCTGTGTAATTAACAGCTCTTACCGTCAGACTTCAACTTTTTTTTACTTTCCAATTCCAAATCCACAAAACACAACAAATATGGTGTCGCAGTCTCATTGTGGTTTGTTGGACTTGAGGTTTTGTTATAATTAGGGATCTACAATAGTGCAAAGTTCATCATTAAAATAGTTTCGCTCAATAAATGTATAATTACAGTAATGAAGCAAAAAAAGTATATTTTTATTTTTAGGCATAATTTCTATAATTACCTTTCATCGTATTGTTAATGAAGGGGAAACTAGAATTCCACCCCCTTCTCTGGACTCTGTTTTAGATGTTTTAGTCCATTATTAACCCTTTCATTCATGCCATTACTCTAGCGGACAGTTAGTCTTTGGTTTTTGTCTTTTCGTCGAATGAAATTTTCCAGAATATAATCAGTGAGTCACGCCATTTACTACAGTGGACAGTTACATTTTTATAAAGAAATTCTGTTTTCTTAAATCAGAGATTTAGTCTATTTGTGAAAAGAGCTTTATGATGTGTTTATGCTTAGAAAATTAATACAGATGCATTATCCACTACAATGAATAGCTGGAGTACAATATTGAGAAATAAAATGTTTTATGTCAAAAAATATGTCTGTTTATAAGAAATGCATCTATTAAAGGTTAAAATAGCAGCCAAAATTGTTTTGTCTCCAGGTATTGCTAATTAACTTTGGAATATGTGGGCTTCTTTCTCCTCACAATTAAAAGTGTCTCACTGTTAAAGGGGTCGTGTTTTACAAAACCCACTTTTATTAGTCTTTGGTTCATTTATTTGTGTATTTGGACCCTAATAGTTCATAAAGTTTGAATTTAAACCCTCCAGGTGCTGCAAAGCTATCTTTATATTCATTCCGGCAAATATTGAGTGGATTTGTACAACCTGTTTCAATTCCTTAATTTGTTACATTTTATAACTAGACATTTGTACATATAAGGTCAAGAATTTCAATGAACCTTTCTTCCCAAGTAAGACATAATTGTTTGTCAGCAGTAGCGATTGCAGTAAAAACTGAAGATATGCCCAAACTTCGAGCTGATTAACTGAAATGTTCAGTTGTTGGTTTTATTAATGAACACAAGTGGCTGAATGGGACAATGAAGCACAGTCAGCAACCTGGTAGAGGGCGGGGTCATGTGCATTTAAAGGGCCAGCGCTCAAAACACCTTTCTGGTGTCATTACTCAGAAATAAGGTTGAAGATGGACCTGTCGAGTTAAGTTAACGAAGAATTCAGACCCAAGCAGAGCATTGACAGTTCATGTAGACCACAGGGAAAGGTTTTAAAATGCATAATTCCATAAAAAAAAGCAAAATATCACTCATTTATTACTCAGTGGAGTAAAAGTGTAAAGCAGCACAGAAGGTAAATACTCATGTAACGTTCATCAAACATGTTCTTGAGTGCCTTAATAAAAGCATTTAATTTGCCTGACTGTGTACGCGTTCCAACACAATCTTGTGTTTTATGTCACTGTCACCTGACGCCCGAGGCCATACACATCCTGACCGACCTCACACGGCCTCTGAGGGTCAACACACAAACACACACACACACACACACTGACACACACACGTACATGAAGGTGTGGGCAGACAGGATGGGTGTGGAGCACATGGTTCAGGCAGCTCGTCTTGCTCGCAGAGAGAAACAACTATCAGTAGGATCACTCCACTTCACTCCACATGCTGGAGTCTAAACAAGTCTCTGTTTTCATTTCCATAAAGCCGCACTCTGTCTTTTGTTCTGACGGAGATAAGATGTATAAATTATGAGCAGCTGACAAAGTATACTGGGGCGCCTCAGGCAGCTCATCAGTCATGCTCGGCCTGTCAGCAGGTAACTGATGGGGGCCCTACAGGCACAAAGCCCCCTTTTAAGCAAAGGAGGGGGAGGCAGAGGAATTAAAGCTGTTGTTGGAGTCCCGAGCACAACAGCTGACTCATATTTAACAGTCTCTTTAAAGGAGCGAGGCAGACGCCAAAAGCTTCAAGCCTCAGAGTGTGTTTTGTGGCTCTCTCCTCAGGAGTGTGTGTCTTGCTGTTGTGCTCTGTTGGCATTTTACAATGGCCGTCAAGCAGGAGGAAGGCAAACAGAGAAAGTCATCTTAAGAGACCACCCAAGAGGAGTCGGAAAGGGGTCCCCTGCTAAGAAAGCTGTATACTAAGGGCAAAGAGTTGGATGTAGCAGTTGTTAGATGGCCAATATCCACAGTGGAAATGTATGATTCTACAAATGGCAGTGCATCTTCTGAATTAATTTGAATATTCCACCCACTGCCCTTGGTCAAGTCAGTTACTAAACACACATCCAATACCACTTTTTCATTGACAACACACAATTTTATGTACCATTACAGCCTAGACTGTAAATAAGAAGTGGATATAGCCACTGTAAAGTCATTCCCTGGTTTGTGGAGAACTGTTTTAAAGCCATGGGTTTGCATTTTGGCTGTGGCCCTCTTGGTTTCTGGCAGCCCGAGGCAATCGTGCATTTTGTAAGAGTAATGCTAGCTCCAGTACACCTTTCAGTCAAAGCCCATATGGCAGACATGAAAGCCTTCCATCAGCCCTTAAATCTGACGGAGCAGTGATTTACGAAAGGACCACCAGTGCACTTTGAGGGTCCAAATAAAGCAAATGAGACCACAGTGAGTCTTGGAAAAAAGGCTCACATGGTATTTCCAGAGAAAAGAGTTGAGGCTTTCTGAATGGGAGTCATTTGGAGCATCTAGCAGCTGTCATTTGAATTAACACCTTAGCATATCTCTACATTGGCTTCAACTTCAAGCTCTGGTTACTAACCACATGAGGTTAACCAAATTCAGCAACTTTCTTTCTGGTATTAACTGCAGGATTTAAAATGGATGTTCTCTCGTTTGCCAGATAGTCTACAAACTGGGAGCGAGGAATCGGAGTGGATGATTTGACTGAAGTAAAAAATGTTCAGCCCTGTTAAGTTACGTGTATTTTGAAGGTTTGCACAGGAACAATGTCTTTAATTTGTCTTTTCTGCATTTCTACCACACCCTTTTTGCAGGCATTACTCAGGGTTCCCACCACCATCTTCAGTTGGTTCAATGTGCTGCTGCTGGAATCAAATTGTATTGTTGGCATTTGAGGTTTTACGCAATCAGACCTTTAATTAAGAGTAGATCACAAATCTACTCATGTCATATGAGCCTCATGTGTCGCCCTGTGTCGACCAGCTTGTTGTGGTCTTTTGGTTGTTCCAAAAACCTGATTGGAGAGTGAAGGTTGAAAAATCTGATTTAATTCATTTTACGACATACAAAGAATCAAGTTCTTGTGTGATAAAAGCTTGACTTAAACTTTAAAAAATGTTCTGACTAAAAATAAATACATTTCCAGATTGTGGGTACATATTTCTGTCCAATTGAAACTGAAAAAGAATTTAACTATTGTCTTTCAAGCAAAATAAAATCTTGGATGAATTTGCTGCAGATGGTACGTTGTTGTGGGGAATTTAATTGGAATATGGTTGAATGAATCCAAATATTTGTACTGGCTATATTCACAGATACGCTTTGAAGTGCTGCATGTATGTACATGTTTATTAGTCAATCACAATACATATATGGCCTGAGGGTAAACGCATCATCAAGTCTCATATATGATTCATTCACTCTTCAGAAAAGGAGCCAAATTCGTAAACCTGGCAACACACAACCACATGAAAGTGGAGATATGTAGAATTTTGACTTTGAAATATTAAAAGAAATGACCTAAAATTATCATTAGAATGTTTACAATAAAGAGTTGTGAAGTTCTGCCAAAGACACCAATGTATTGGATCGTAGGGATATAAACTTAATTTATTCATATCCATCGTCTGATGTGTTTAAGTGACCACTAGAGGGAGTAGTGAGTCACTCTGCCAGACTCCAAACACTATTGGATCTTTGACTAAAGAGTCATAGAGTGACAAGATGGGATGAGAACCACGAAGAAACAACTTTTAGAGTCAAAGAAAGTGATTGTAATAAAAGGTTGGAAACACTGTTATTGTTTTCATCTGTGGACACGTGTAAATGAAAAGAATGGAGTTTGATGGTGAAAGGGTTGTGTTTCTTCTCCACAGGTGAGTTTGATTATGAGGCTAAAGAAGGTATAAAGTTATTATGGGATGTCATCTTTGCTAAGTTTCCACTGATTCACTGTTTAGACTAATCTGTGTTCTGACCTTGTTTGGACTACTCCATACAGCTCTTTAGTAGCTATTGTGGATATTGACGACACCAACTGTACAGAAAACTGAGATTTGTGGTTTTTCTGTGGCTATTTTCTGTCTGAAAACAGAGCTAAGCTAACAGAGCTATAATGTAAACTATCAGCTGATGCGGCATGTGAAGATTATAGGACACAACACTATGAAGTTAAGTTTGAAAATGAAAACCTGATGATAGCATAATCCAGATGTGAGTAAACAGTGAGCTTTCTACTTTATTCAGTGAGTGATACAGTCTGTGGATATGTAATGTTGATTCGTTGGTGGTTTTGGTAGTCCTAAATATGTTTTTATACATGATTTCTCCCTGCTGTTGAGTGTTTGGAATATCAACACTACACAGCTCCCCTTTAAAATAACAAAATAAGGCCCTTTGGAACCTTTCGGAATCAGGTGAACTAATCTCAGGAGCTAAACCTGACACTTGTGTCATTAAAAGCAGGTCTATTCAGAGACACTTCATCCATATCTGTATCTATACCCCCGTGGCTTTATCATGACTATCAAATAAAACCCTCTAATTATACATGCAGACAATTTAACAAAATTCTTGACTATGTACATAATTTCCTCAACGGATCACCGGGATTCATTAGAGTACTAAAACCCAGTGTGTTAAAGAAGGGGATCTGATTTACTGTGTCTTTTATGCACTGTGTGTATTTGAGAGATAATCGTAATGAGACAGTGTAGTGGGGTAAAGATGACAGGTAAGAATTGATGTCTCTTCCTGCAGCAATGTGGGTGGGAATGAGTTGGCACAGCAGCTTTTATCTCCTCCGGATACTGTCACTTTCTGTCTCGTGGACTGTAATCTAACTAAGTGCTGAATATAACACGAGCAACAAAGTCAAGTTTACGTCCAGCACTGCCCTGGGCGTAACAACAAAAGTCCTGGAGGTCTAATCTAAAAGACTGAAAAAAGGTGGTTCGCCAAAGAGATCTTAATAAATTCAATACGACGTGACATTCCCATATAAAAGTGGATTAATGTTCCTCTTAAAGTGAAAGCTTTACTGGAAAACGGCTGCAGCAGGACAAGCTGTAGATGAGGATCGGAAACAAAGCTCTTTTGCAAGAAAAGGGCAGCGAGTTCGGTAGGTTTATGTCCCTTCATCATATTTCTGCAAACCAATCTCCATGGCTGTCTGACGTCTGGAAGGACATAAAGTATCACACCTTCATTTGGGTCAGACAGGTACTTTACTGTATCAAATGATTGGGAGTATAAAATTCTCTGAATAGACTCTGATACCAGAAAAGGAGAGACACCACTGACGCTCATGAGATGTAAAATAATACAGCTTATCTCGGATGCCCAGGAGGAAGAGACGTGTCCACCGCTGCCAAATAATGGCATATTTCCATATGAGTCATTCAACATGACGGTTAAAGCTCAAAAACATCTCATATTCTGCTCAGGGCTACAATGAAAATACCCAAATAGTAATTTATAAAATGAAAAGCTTTTCCCCTCCAGAAATTTATGATCTTCCAGTGACAAAAATGAATGCAAGTTCAACCAATTCCCAAAATATTTGTGAGATCTTGCCAATTTTGTGCTCAAAAGGAGTCAAAGTGAAAAAAAAAAAAAAAAAAAAAGCCTTGCCAATTCTACCAACCAGCAGTTTTAGGCATGAAATAAGGCGATTAAAGAGACCCTTTATGCCCCTTTTCAGGTCTGTATTTTTATTCTGGAGGTCTACTAGAATAGATTTGCATGATTTATACTTTGCAAACTTTTTATTTATTTCATGTCGGTCAATTTAGTTGCTGTGTCTTTAAGACGCACCCTTCAGAAAAATGTTCTCTTCAGATTGGCCATTGGAAGTTTTCTGCTTAGCAACTGGATAAACTATGTCAGCCCCACCTTGTTCTTCTGTCGTTTTTTTTTTTTTTTCAACATATTCATTTATCATTTTTGGTGCAAATTTAAGTTATATTGAACATTTGAATATTCAGTTTCAGAGGCATTAAGCATGTCCCATTCTTCCCAGAAAAGAAAAGAAAAAAAATTGCCTAATACACAAATCTGCTTATTCACAATTACATCCTACATGGAATATATGGACATGTAGTGTCATTCATATTAATACCACTACTCTGTTCTGCTACAAGTAGAATAATTTTACTCGGATTTGATGATTGTTCACCTGCTTACTGCACACATATGATATTGATTTTCCAGTACCAGCATCCTCTTGACTCCCCTGTACTCTGCTTTTTTGCGTTTCTGCACAAGAGAAGGAACACCTACATACTAATATATTAAACTATTTCTAGTATCACTTTCACTGAGGTTCCAGGTGGACAAAGGTACTTAATAGTTATGCAGATCACAGATTGGCTGTGTTATTATCATTGCTGCATCAGTATGTGCGTCATCATACTGTGACATGGACACTGAACTGAGCTCAAGGAAATTCTCGTAAAACGTTGGACAAAATTTTCAAGTTGGAACTATCTTGATAAATTGACCACAGATTTTAAGGCCAAATAAATAAATTCTCACCTGAAATTATAACTCACACTTCAATGTTGCTTTGTTCATAGAAGATGGTGTTCCAATAGATGACACAGTCAATATGACGACCAGTTATGATGAGGGAGTATTACACCTGCAGCGGAAATGCAATGGAGGCCAAACCAAACCAAACCAAACCAAACCAAACCAAACCAAATCAAATCAAGGTGAGTGGAAAAGCTGCATTAGTGAAGTCAGTTTTTTAATCCTAAACTGTAAATACATTTATATTAACAGTAAATGCTCTAATTTAAGTACAAGTATATGTTGTGCATGCACTGTTTATAGAGTGAAAAAGTAAAAACTATGTCTAGTATGAATTTTTAAGTTTGAAAATAATGTTAAAGCAACATTAATTATGATTCAATTGGAAAAAAATCTGTTTATCAGTGTATAAATGTTGCTAGCTAAGAATGTTTGTGGTGACAATGAAAGAATAATATGTTTAATAGCAATGTATATAGATGTTACAGAGACACATACGCAACAATATCAAATATTTGTGGAAAAGGTTCAAGCAATTGGCCAACCTTCGTGACTTAATGACTGGGGCTTAACTTGGTTTAGTCATTTTCATCACACAGCACAAGAACGCTAAGTAAGCTTGTCACAAATGTAGACAAAAATCCAGCAAATTGAGTGTTTTAAATCAGCTGAAGCTTGAGCCTTTGTCTGGAAGGGATTATATTTACTTAAACAGCTACAAATCACTGCA
>JAPTYQ010000012.1:25354279-25364966 GCA_029814465.1 Ostorhinchus cyanosoma | reverse complement strand
GCCCCGTCCCAAAGTTCCCCCTTCCCCTACATTTCGTCCCTACCCTTACGTTTTGAGTGAAGTTTCGGAGGGGTAGTTTGCCCCATTTCTCATTAGCATCAAGGGGGAGTGGACATTCTGCCCCTTGAAAACGAGTCAGCTTGGATGCAGACTCGCTGCTTTTGCTTCAAACGGAGGGGAAGAATCTACCGCTTTGCCCCGCCCACAGTGCTTTACGAACCAACTTTTCAGGCATAAACATATGGTAAACATGTCAACAGGAGCTGGACAGGAATCACACAAATGTAATACCACTTTTCCGCTGGTACCGACTCGGCTCAGTATTTCTGGAGCGTTTCCATTCTAGGATAGTACTGGCTTTACCAGAACGTCAAAGCGGGCGGCGCGTACTTGCATGTTTTCTGTTCAGGGAATTGTTGATAAACTCGCTCGTTTCGTGCTGTCTCGTCTTAATTTTTACATCGGCCACCAAAGTCTGAATCTCCTGGACCGACCATGGTGTAGTTTTGGGCTGTTATCATGTGGATTCATGTACCGCTATATTTACTGTACCGACCTCACTTATTGATGACGTCAGAGTCCCATTGTGTCTGTAGAACTTCCCTACCCCTTGTGACTCCGTCCGAAGTGCACTTCAAAAACAAGTGGACTCCAAAACAAGTGCTAGTGGCCAAGGGGGAACTTTGGGACGGGGTGTTAGAACTTTACACTCATTACAAAGTCAGAAATAGACACAAATGAAAGTGATCTGAGTCCAAATTTCAATGTGTGGATATGAGACGGGACTAATTCAGGAACATCCACATGACAAAGAATCACAAGACATTTATTCAGAAACACATGAGGCTCTGAAAGTGTTATTTTGAGTTTTTCAAATTGGTTTTACTACCCAATAAAAGCCCAAGTAAAAATCAGTCATCATATATCTACATGTACAATATATTTAGAAGATTTTTTGATGCTTTCTCTTGACGTCATATGGGCCTTTGTCACAAGGCACTGAAGCCCTGAGGTGCTCTTGAACCTACCAAAGATCCCTGACACAAAGACCTATTCTGTAATCTGTGTTGTTGTATAACTGTGGTTTTTTGAAATTTAACTTCGGATTAAAACCCCCAAACCAATGAACCACCTGAGGCAGTGTTTTTATGGGTAAGAGTGGAATAATGACTGCATTTAGACCAGTGTGAAAATTACTGTGGTTTTGCAGAATCTGACAAAACAACAGATGGACTAAACACGTCTGATTAGAGGCTGTAACACGGATCTTTTCTACGAAGTCGATGACGTAAACTCATACTAAAAACATATGACAAATACGGCAAAACAGAAAGTGGTGAGTAGAGCTGCATACAAAGGTTGATTGTGTCTTCATCGTGGTATTGACGAGGATGTGGAGTTGGTCCTGGAGTGCCTTCAGTGGCCGCTCACTGCTCCTCATGTGCTAACAGCTAATGCTAATCACTAATGGAAATGCTAATTGCTAATGCTAATACTGATACTATCAGAATGTGGAATGCTTTGGCAATGAAACAAAGGAGCGGTATGAATATTTTTTTCAGTTTAGAGGTTGTATAAGGCGAGAATAGAGAAGCTTTATAAAAACATACAATGAAATTACTTTACTTATGGATATTTGGATTTGTTTGTTTTCAATGACTATCGTGTAAACTGTTCACTGTAATGACAACTTATCTGACGTAAGCAGATGTTTAAAAAAAGAGGCAGGTAAGTTTTCTCCATCCTGCTCCTTTCCAATCATTTAGATGGGAAGGAGTGAATAAATTAAATGAAATGCTAGTTGCTGTGTGTATTGCAAAGGTTGATTGTGTCGTCACGGTGCTGATGAGGATCTGGAATTGGTCCTGGAGTGCCTTCAATGGCCACTCACTGCTCCTAAAGTGCTAACAGCTAATGCTAATCACTAATGTTAGTGCTAATCGGTAATGCTAACACTAATGCTAGGTGCTGTGTGTATTAGAATGAGTAAAATGCAGATTTCCCTCCAGGGATAATATCATTAACTTTAACCTTAATGTCATTTTTATGTGCATTAGTACCAGCAGAGATGCACTTCATAGCGACTGAAACACGAGTCTCCAAAAATATGCTTTAGTGTTTACTATCATTTTAAGAATAATTTCAACAAGGTGCTTTTGTTTGTTGGCTTTACACAAATAACATAAAGACGGCAAATAATTCCCACATTTTAATGTTATCTATAGCATATTTACATTCAGGATCTAATTGTAAAACAAATAATTTACTTGTTGATCATGTGATTATTTGTAAGTGCTCCTAAATCAATGCTGTGGTGAGATCATTTTCTTAATATATGTTATAAGCTTGCTTCCCCATGCCAACAAGAGAAAGTGCACAGAGTTCATAAACAACTCATCTGTGCTTCATTAGACTGGCTACACTTCATAATCAAGAGCAAGGAAAGAAATTAAACAGCAATTAGAGAAAAAGGGCTGAAGCGCTGGGACTATCATTCACCTCCCTAAAGATTACTCCGTCTTACAAAACAGCCAGTGGTGCAACATCAGCCCGAGGAAAAACAGCCTTAGATTTATGCTATTTGTAAAGCTGTCGTTTCCAGCGGATATTTAACTTTTATGATTTATTTCATGGGAAAAAAAAAAGAAAGAACAGAAACATTTCAGCACCTTCTCTCCACATTCATCATAAACAGTGTTAGGTGTCTTTTATGTCCGGGAACATAAGCTGCTATTAGCACAAAAGAGGGAAAGCAGCAAAGTCCAAATGTGTCACAGCTGTCTGTCCTCACATCATTTAATTTAATCTGGTTTCATGCCTGTTCGCATTACAGCGCTGATAAAACAGCAACACTTTCAAACATCTGCTTGCTCTGGGAGCCTGTTGATTATTCATTCAGCTGGAGGTCAGATGGCAGTCGGCTCACACAGCCTCACACCCGAGCTAATAAATCAATTTCTGGAGCAATTCTGAGTAATCGCATGTGCTTTAAAGTTTAACAGCCCGCTTTACGAGGTGCAGTTTTCGTGAATTATGCGAACAAGTTGAGTCATCGCTCTAATTGCACTTGTTTTTGTGAATGACGACCTCGGCCTGACCTCTACACGTACACACAGTCTACAGTACATGCCTCCACTGACACTTTATGTTAAAACATTTGGGGTTTTACAGATTAAAGGCAGCAGTGTGGCCCTAAACCTTCTGTTGATTTAGAAAAGACTTAATGTGTGCTGACAGTCTGTTCGACAAGTGTTGGAGGTGTTTTCCTGATTAACTCGGGGACTGTGGGCTTTAAACATAATTGCCTAAAATCTGGGATTCTTTTAGTGCACAGTCCGAAGCATAAATTATTGTGAGGTAAATCCACCTTAATGTATAATATTTATCTGCTTACCTTATTCAGGTTTGCAGTCGGTTGAAGTCTTGAAGTCCCAGCATGCATCAGAGGCATCATTCACCTTGGACAAGTCACCACATCACCTTGGCAATGTGTTTTCTGCTGTTGAAGAAAATATGAGGAAATAATTTAATAAACAGAGGGTTGAAAATAAAGCAAAAAGCTCCTGTAGCTTAGCCATAATCTTCTCGAATGCTAACACGAAAACAAGGACAACCCTGACATATTGATGTTGTTAAAACTCAGTAAATTATCTGAATTCATTTTACTTTGTTAAATTACTTTACTTAATGTCTTTTTATTGTTTAACATGTTTTAGTGTTAGCATGTTAGCATGTCATAAACCAGTGCTATAAAAAGCATATTTCGTTAGCCTAACAGCATAATTGCCCAAGTCATATTTTTAGCCAAACTGTTGCTGAAACTCAGTAAATTATCTGAATTCATTTGATGTTCAGTTATTTTACTTAATTTCTTTATTACGTTTAACAGGTCTTAGTGTTAGCATGTCATAAACCAGTGCTACTAAAAGCACATTTCGTTAGCCCTGTAGCATAATTGCCCGAGTCATATTTATGGCCAAATTGTTTTATCTGCATTAAATGAAGCAGCAGTGTTAATAAGGTAAAGTTACACAGATATCACAATTTGGTCAAAAATAAGACTTAAGTATTTATGCTATGACGCTAACGATTTTTAATTCATGATGTAGCCAGTGTTACGAACTATCTTCAATGTTGAAATGAAAACTTACTTATTCGCACTGTTCTACACAACCATGTAACAAAGACACATTCACTAGACTCATTTATTATTCGCTTTAATGAAGGCCACAAATAAAAGAGGTACTAAAAAGAAACAGCTGGAGAAACATTTTGCAACTAATTGGGTGAATTAGCAACAGGTCAGTAACATAAGTGGGTATAAAAAGAGCGTCTCAGGGAGGTAGAGTCTAAGACCTCGTCCACTCATGCAGATCTTTGGCAAAATGTAGTTTTCTCTGCATTGAGGCCTCTACTCCACATGTAAAAGGTGTTTTAGGTTTTAAAAAGTCATTTTATAGTTTAGATTTTTAAGATGTGTGTGTATCCGTGTGTTCAGAGAAAAGAGAAATTAGAAAATAATGACATCATACTGCATTTTGCTCATGTCTTTGTGCCTTTGTGTAATGAAGCCGCACCTGAAACATCAAATCCAGGTGTATAAATCAGTGCATGACCTGCAGTAGATACCTTTGGCTTCAAGTTCTCAGGTGGGACTGCATTAAAACCAGACCTGATTTTATGATGGAAATCACTGCATGAACTCTGGAAGACTTCCAGAAATGTTACAGTTCACCGTGTCATCCACAAATACAGGTTAAACCTCTGTCATGCAAAGACAAAGCCATATGTGAGGATGAGCTAAGAAATGCTGCGATCTCCTCTGGACCAAAGCTCATTTAAAATAGACTGAGGGACGTGAAAAATTGATCTGTGGTGACGAATCCAAATTCTTTCGGAATCCACTGATGCCACATCATCAAATCTAAAGAGGAGAAGAAACCATTTGGCTAGTTTTCAGCACTCGGTT
This sequence comes from Ostorhinchus cyanosoma, assembly GCA_029814465.1. Taxonomy (NCBI): domain Eukaryota; kingdom Metazoa; phylum Chordata; class Actinopteri; order Kurtiformes; family Apogonidae; genus Ostorhinchus; species Ostorhinchus cyanosoma. The sequence goes on along the minus strand of JAPTYQ010000012.1, from coordinate 25,359,997 downwards.
CAAAAGGTATGATGATGGTATGGGGGTACATTTGTGGTTTTCTATGTTCTGTAGTGAATAAAATATGTGATTATTGCATTTGTGTTCTGTTTTTAGTTACATTTTACAAAGCATCCTACTGTTTTTTGGAATAGGGGTTGTACTTTAACCCATAAAGACTCAAACATCCATAACTGAACAAAACCGTCAACTGATCAGACATCTTTAATTCCTGTTGATCCACTAATCCTATCAATACATGTAAATAACTGGTGTAAGATGCAGTTTGTCGTCTTTTCATGGTCGTCAGATATGATCTGTTTTGGACTTTCAGAGGCTCCGTAGTTGCCATGGAAACAATGTCATCTTCTACAACATTGATTCACCAGTAAAACCCATGGAGTTGGATCAGTGACAGTGGATGGACACACTCGATTTATGTTCAGTTCATGTTATCTTTGCTGAAAAAGTCACTTATTCTTCAGTTTTCTCTGTTTCTGATATGATAACCTTTGACTTTAATCTGAATTTTTATGAACAAAATCAGTGCATTGAACATAAGAAAATACATTATTTCCACTGAAAAAAGCAAAATACAGAGGATAATATAATAAATGATGATCAATAGTTTAAGAAACGCTAAATAGAGAGAAAACTTCATTTGGAAACTGTCATGAAAGTAGTTCTGGGTCTTTAAGGGTGAAATCAGTAATGTTGCAAAATTGTATCCTGCAAAATAAAATACAAATAAAGGCTATTTAATGCTTAAATAGTGCCATGGCTATACAACATAGTTAGACCTTTAAGATATACACTGGTAAATGGAAGTCATTCTGTGTAGTTGCAGTAAGTAATTTTCATTTAAGGCTCTTCGTGTATTTTGGTGAAATAACATAATGTGTGTGTTTCTAGTACTGACACGTGTTCAAAACATGTTACTGAAAACATTATGACTGAAAAAGCTTTTCATTTGACAGCCTTAAAGCTGACTTGGCTGTTTGTACAGTAATAAATCCCATTTTTTACTCCTTTGTCAATTGAAACAATAGAAAAACAGGTAGAAGCTTTAACACATGAGACGATGTTAAACAAACAGATGACGGCGCATTTTCAAGGCAGGACGAAGGGACAGAACATCCTTTACTACAGCTGATTAAAATGAATCCCGGGTTTCATATACGACGGCTTTTGGAGCTGAACGTGGCTCACACCCAGCTGTTATCAAAACTAAAACAAGTGGACCCGCCGTCCCGATGATCTCATGGCGGTCCGCTCAGATAAACAGCGGTGTTTAGATTAAACATCAAAGCGCTGCCACTAAGACGGAGTACCTGGCAGAGCAGCTGAACTGCGGGGTTGTTGTTTGAGCAGAAAGAGCAGAGTGAGGTCAATAACCGACTTCAAATGGCTCAGAGCGCTGCCTGCAGAGCTGCAGGTGGCGTGTCTGCGCTACAGCTCATACAGACGCTTACTCTACCAAAGCAAGACGTTTACAGGACTCAGCAAACTCACAGGCGCATGAAAAGTATCTGACGGAGAGTTGGTGATGATACTCCACTGTAACTTCTAACAGTAAAACAGAAGAACGTCAACTAGAAAACACAGATTTGTCATTAAGTTGCCAATATGCTAAAAACTTCAAGTCCATTTTTTTCTCTTTTTTTTACTAAGACGCACTGTTTTAAGCATTAATTATTTACAATAATGCTAAATAATGACCAGATATTGAAAGTTAAGGTGCAAAAGAATTGGCTAAAACTTTTATTACAACAAAATATGAAGACACCTAGCCGGCCTGTTATAATGGCCCTTTAATATACAGTAAGTCTAAAAGGGTAAATATATTCTCTTGATTACTGACTATTTTGTTTATGGACATCAAACGTGACAAAAACTTTTTAGAATTTTAATACTAGATGAAAAAAATATGACAAAATTCTAAAGGTATTTATTTGTTTTTACTCTTAGATGTGACAGATGTTCACCACACAGCCTCTGAACATCCAAATGGGTCATATCTGATGACCAGAAAAGTTGAGAAACTGCATTTTAACTGAATTAATTCAATGTGTTGATAGGATTAGTGGCTCAAATATTTTAGATCAGTAGATGCTTTGGCTTGTCGGTGCATGTTTAAGACCTGAAGGGTTAATGATAGATCTTACCATGTGGCGTCATAATTTTCTTGTCTATGGATCAGATGTTAACGATCATCACAGAGGTCTTATGATTGCTATGGAACCAACACTTTTCACAAAACAGAAAACCACAGAAAACCACTTCTCCCATAGGACTCCATTCATACAGATCAGACTCTGGTCTGCCTTCACTGACCCCGAGGCTGTGACATTTTTCCATCAGAAAATCATTTCCCTGAGTATTTCTGGTCTTATGCCATGTTCCATTTACCTCAGAAGTCAGAACTGGGAATGATGTTAGAACCGAGCTGAATGAGTTCCAGCAGAACAAGTTGGGGAATCAAAAACAATATCATTTCTAGCCAAGTTAGCCACACCACCGATAACACATGGAGTGTTCTGTCCACAGATTAATGTTGGATGATACTGTGGATATGACTGATTTAAAGAAACAGATGTGCAAATTGAAATCCTATTAAAACAGCGTTCACTGCTCTTAATGCAAGAAGCAGCCATTTTGGATACCAACATATTTGGTCTGTTTTTATGTTGGAAGGCTGATCTCAAGTGATATTTCCATTTGAAACATCCAACTTTGAAAATCCTGACTTCATTAAAGAAATAAAACACAACAAACTATGAGTATGTGACACAAGTATTTTACTTAACACGGGGAAAAGTGCCGTACTGGCCAAAAAAGGCCATGTATACACATAGTTGGGTACCGTATTTATACAAACAGCCACAGTATTTCCCACCTCTGCTTTCAAAAATATAGTCGTACACACCAGATAGTTTTCAGAAACATTTTCCTGCACATCAGTGTTTCTCAAACTGTGGGGCGGGACCCCCGGGGGGGTGCGAAGGCTTATAACATGTAGCAGGTGGAATTAATGCTTTAGCGTTAGAGCACCTTGGACTCATTTTAGGGATGTACAACATACAAATATGTTCATTTTCCTTACCCAAATTTGTTTGCTTGTCTAAAAAAAAGTAAGTTTGGTGTCATAGTTGTAAGATAATTGCGCATTTCCTATTTCTATTTGGAAAAATACTGTCTCAGGGAGCTGTCTTGTTGAGTTTATTTGTATTCAAGCAAAAATCTAAGTTATTTTCAATTTGCACAACAAATTATTCAAGGAAAAGCAAAAAGTATTGTTACAATATTGATGTTTCTTGCAATAAAAAGTATAATTCCACCACTGTGAAAGTGTTGGGGTTGAGGGGGGCCTGGAGATTTTTTGTCCTCCAAAGGGGGACCCGACAGAAAAAGATTGAGAGCCACTGCTGTACAAGAACCTGTATAAATGTAAAGAACTATCATAGGGTTAGGGTTGTGATAAACTAAGGTCACACACAAGAAAATAATGCATTTTTTGTCACATACTGTGATGTTCAGGACCAATAAAATTTTCCAAATTCTCTACTTTGGGTGGAATTTCCATGAATAATTATTGTCATTTAAGTTGACAAGAATTTCCATATGGACAAAAAGGAAAAACACAGGAGAAAATATCAGTTTTTCCACATTCCTGTTACATGTATATATGGCAAAATGTAGCATATGTATATCGGTGTGTCTCGTGTATTCGTCTGTTTGTCACAGTAGATATCCTGTACGATGCTGTACGTCTAACCACTACCTGAACGGAATCCAAATGCTTTTCACTGTAGAGCTGATCAGTTTCAGATGTGTCATCCCTATGGTTCTGTTACTGCAGCTTCGACTATAGCTGAAGTGTCAAATTATCTAAAAACGAGATTTAATAAGGTTTGAGAGGGTGAAAAGATCAGCAACCAAACAAGCCCAGATCTCAGTTGCTGCTCATTAACATCTAATATTGACTAACGAAAGAGAAAAACGATTATTTTAATTAATCAAATCAAACTTTCCTTTGGGAGAGTCGTGTTCCTCCAGCACAAGGTCAACCCAAGGTAAAACTGCACGGCCTGAACCTAATTAAGCAATTACAAGCCCCATGTATGTGCTTTGTCGCTTCGATGTGAAAGACTGTCAAGTGGAAGGACGCTGCACAGGCTGGACGGACGCTGTCTACTTTGATGTAGGCTTATGCATATGAAATGAGGTCAGATCCTGGTCATTAAAAAGAACTGCTTTACACAGGATATCACGCTATGAGAGGCAATTTCTTCAAAGGGCTTTTACTTTGGAGATTTGTAAGGGATTATGACAGGAAGGCATGTATAAACAAAGCAATGTGAGGAGAAAAGGAAAATGGGTCAGATAATGCCCTCTGTCACAGCTATTACACGTCTCAATTACTCCGGCCGAGGACGACGTCCAAGTCACAGGGATCGGTTGAACGTGGGACCGGTCTCACAGCCTGGTCCGCTTTCATGTCATTCTGGATTTCTTCTGAGTTATGTGAACTTGGGTATTTTTTCACTTGGCTTGCAGGATCTCCTCTGTCGTCCATAAATACCATCAAAACTGTACTGCAGCGTCACAGTATATTAACCCATAAAGACCCAAACCCCAAAAGCATCTACTGATCTAAACTCTGTAATACCTGTTGAGCCACTAATCCTATCAATACATAAACACAGATGACAAACTGTATTTTACTTGCATTATTTCAATGTATCAATAGGATTAGTGGTTCAAAAGTGATCTAATATTTAGATGGTAATAAATGCTTTCGGTCACTGGTGGATATTTAGGGCTTGAAGGGTTAATGATAGATCGTATCAGGTGGCGTCGTCATTTTCTCGCCTACAGATCAGATGTTAAAGATCATCACAGAGGTCTGGTGATTGTTATGGAACCAAAATTTTTACAAAATAGATTCCAATCACATGGACTGGACTCATTTTCCTGAGCACCGACAAATACCAGATAGAACAAATCATACCCGTCTAATGTAACTAAATCCCGCCCACAGTTGAGGTCACATGACCGATGACAAATATGACTTCATTTTATTTAATGTTGCACAAATAATCTAAATATACGAGTCACCGCATGAAGCTGACGTGAACGTGACAGACTACGATATGTTTGTGTGTATTCTGTTCATCCTCCGCCACCGTAATAACAAGACGACCAATTAAATGGTCACATGATGATATGATGTATTTTACTCGCTGACACTGAGCTGAAAGCGGTTCATTACTGTACATGACACAGTAACATGACTAATTAGCATAAGCAGCGTTTTATACAGTAACGATCATCAGTGTGTTTTCCTTTAATAACCAAATGCACAAACTCATGAGATGACATGATTAATTATTCGCGGTTAATTGTGTGGCTCGAGCAGACGTGGGAAGGAAAGAGTACAAATACTTTGATACTGGACTTAAAGGAGCTCTATGTAGTATTTATTAGGGCTGTCAACATTAAAGCGTTAATGTGGATTAATCCATCATCACGATTAACTCTGAATGTCTCTGGCAACACATTTGGGTCAGTTTGTCCAAGCAGAGTTAGCGTTGCACATGAAAAACTGGCCAGTTGATCCGGTAGTGAACCAGTACCAGCAGAACCAACCCATAAAGATGGAAGACGACAAACAGCACGATGGCCTCTGGATGGAAATATGAGGACAAAAAAACCCAAGACGGAACAATTGTTTACACC
>JAPTYQ010000012.1:25271921-25284574 GCA_029814465.1 Ostorhinchus cyanosoma | reverse complement strand
TATTTCTTAGTGGGATTCACAATAGGCAATAAAAGCAGTTATTGCTCTGAAGACAAAACACATACCATATCTTACATCAAAATATCATCATGCTGCATAGACTAGAACTTATCACATGATGTTTCCTGCTCATGTGATGCAGAAATGAGAGCATATTCTTATTTATTTTCTAAACTAGTCGTATTTGATCGCTATTCTTGACCTCAGTTTTGATCGTAGTAACTTCATATTTGATATTTGGACTCAATGTTTACTCCTTTTTCATCCTGTGTTAATAGAACTGACACTAAAGCTACGTTCAGACAGCAGGTCTTAATGCACAATTTGGATTATTTGGTGAAATTCTATTTTTTTGTGCGCTCGTTCATATTACACATTAAATGCACTTTGTAACAGTTTTGAGTATGAATGAAATGTGATCCTGAAGTGACCTGCATGCACAAAAGAGATCCTGACGTAGTACGTGACCAAACAGGCACGTACTGTGTTTACGGAAGTAAAGATGTTTTTCCTGCCCCTCCTCCTCCTGGGACGCACAATTGTGACGTTTGTTACATTTCAATGACGTAAAGGTCAGATAAATACGACCTGGCTGTTCAGACTGAAGTTGCATTGCAAATGACCTGTCAATCATCTGTAAATGAGCACATCCAATATCGGCATATGTAGAAACAGCCCTTTTTCACTCTGTTTTATATATTGCCAGTGACCCAGAATAGGAACAGTAGGTCAAAGTTCAAATTCCTTAGGAATTTTTTAATCTTTTTTTCTGGTTAGATTTTAGGAAAATTAGGTGAAAGTTCATTTTTTAAAATACATTTTAATTTTTTTTAAATTTTTTTTTATCCTACAGTTCCTTTTTACTTATAATGGGTGAAATTTCAAATGTCTAAAAACATCAATTTTGTTTCAATTTACTTCAAACTTGCCACATATATAGAGACAGTTGATATGCTGACATCAGTACATATGTAGACATGATGACATCAGCTGGATCGATGCTGAAATAAGCTACAATACGAGTGAGGGGCGGGGTTTGTTGTGCCTGGAACCACTTGTTTTATTTTGGATCCAAGAAAATGAAACTATTCTTAAAGAGTTCCATTCATACCTTTTTGACTGTAAAAACATTTTAAAAACTTGAGTAAAAGATCCACTTTTTTAATTAACGTGTTTTTGACAAGAAAAGCCTATGACCGAAACACACACAATATTTCTTTAAACGCGGGAGATGAAGTGCTCGGTTGGTGTCCATGCTTTTGGTCTCGGTTATTAAACAGAGTAAACTCCCTGGTACGAGCGGTGCTGGAGACCTCGAGCCTGTACTGTAATTGTCACCTGAAATGATTGGGTTCTCTGCAGAAGGTCTGCAGTGGTTTTGTTTGTTCCCTGAGGATGTTTGTCCTGATATGTGCTGCAGCTTTACCTGGACGCTTGCAGCACTAAAACCTTAAAGTACTAAAGCTCCCAACATTCTTTTCTCACGTTTCCTCTACAAATCACACATCTTAATTAAAAAGCTAAAAACAGCCCAAGGATTTTTCTGTAGCAGATACACCCAGAGGGCCGTTAAACGTTTAATTCATAAAGACTTTTCTTTTTTTTTTTTTGTAATGACAGATGATAACACATAAATGTGTCCTGAGGGAGGGCACCAGCTGTGATCCTCAGAAATCCTCTACGACCTGAGAGGCAGATGCGACTCCTTCTTCTCTCTTCCTGGAAAGCTGGGAAATCATCAAGTGACACCGTGTACCTCGTCGAGCGTCTGTCCTCGCGGTTCTAATCACCGTGGATCAGATTACATCCCATCAGACAGGCCATAACAGCGCTACTTCAGTGATCACACTCAATTATAACAGATTACAGTCCCCGATTTCTGTCACACTGCTTTTGCACGCAAGACTTTGTGAAGCAATTCAGCTCCACGCCACACAACAAAGGCGGAGTCAAAGTGACAGCTTTACAGATGACTGTAATTAAATAATGCGTAAGACTATTGTGCTTTGTGCCGTACTTTGGAAACTGGATGGACTCCAAACCATCTGTGTTTATCGAATGTCAATGGGTTGCTAATGTGCAAAAACAAATACAGATATCCTGAACGTTAGATATGCTTGTGTTGTAGCGCTTTGTTTGCAAATCCCTGGAGAAATCTGATGGTCGCTTTAAGATTATTTTATCCAAACATCCAGGGACGGGATGTATACGTGTGAGTTGGTGTCAATCAGTCATCGGTCGACGGGATAAGCTGCCACGCTCTTGCATAGTTTAGTTTTATCTTGGAACAAAACACCACGCAACGACGGCGATGAAGGTCCTGATAATTGGAGCCGCCATTACCGCTAAAAAAAAAAAAAAAAATCCACCTCGGCTGACTTCAGAACAGAAAAATAGGCGGAAATTGGTTATATCAGCGATGCAGTACCGAATCTGGAGCAGGTACATGAGCAACAGAACAGGAGCTGCATCACTGATTAATTTACTGATTATTTCCTCAATTAATCAAGTAATGGTTTTATCCACAAAATGCCAGAAAATAGAAGGAAAACACTATGCAACCCCACTAAAAAAAAAAAAACACCCAACAAAACTTGAGATTAAACAGCTTATTAGGAAATGTATCTGAAGGCAATGCTGCTGTATGTGATCAGGAGCTTTTAACTAAACACTGTTATTCACTATATTCCACTATAGGCTTAATCATCTTTCTATTTATTTATATATGATGTGTTCTTGTGTTAGATTTCATAAAGATATCCTATTTATTAATTCATTTTCCTGTGTCTATATCTGTGTTGAATTTCTGGTGTGACTGTTCAGGACTTTGCTCGACTTGTTTTATTTTTGCTCTATGAAAGAAACTTAACTTATAAAAGAGTTTTGCAGTAAAATGTACCTGTATTCCTAAACACTGCTGCAAAGATTCAATTCAATTAACTTTATTTTTCCACTGGGAACTTAATTTGTGAAGAGGACACCATTCATTCAACATGCTCCACCACGGGTTGCCATTAAGTCGCCTACAGAAAAACAACTATCCTTGCCTGCTGAGCTGCAAAGTGAATCTCTGAAAGGAGGGAGACCTGTCAGAGACTAAAACATTTGGTGAGAAACAGTCTGTCAATGAGTGTATTCAGACTATATGTAAAATACATGGCTTTTTCTCCATGATGGCACCATACGCTAGGACATATATGAATACTGGACAAATGCAAGAGATAAACAAGTAGTTCCAGGAACAACAAACCCCGCCCCTCACACGTATTGTAGCTTATTTATTATTTCCATCTGATGTAATCGTGTCTATGCGTGTGCTGATGTCAGCGTATGCATTGCCTCTATATATGTGCCAAGTTTGAAGTAAATTGAAATTAAATTGATGATGTTATAGAAATGTGAAATCTAGCCCATTATAAGTAGATGGGAGAGAAAAAAATAATGCAAAAAAAAAAAAAATCATAAAAAATGTGAACTTTGACCTACTTTTCCAAAAATGTAAACCCAAATTGATATGAATTCAACCAATAGTTTTGTTGCTAGAATATTAAACAAATAAAAATGAACCGAAAACAATACCCCTTTCCTCCCTTTCGAGGGGCGGGGTGATAATATTTCAATTACGGCTGAATTAATTAATATAGAGGTGTCAAACATACAGCTCGAGGTCCAAAACTGGCCCTCCAAAGGGTCCAATCCAGCCTGTGGGATTAATTTACAAAAATTGCACAAAAGACACTATTATTTTGATCATAAAGATAAATACTATATTTCTCAGTTCCAGATGTATTTTACTGAATGTTTTCTGCATTTGTAGATCTACTGAGGTATGTAAGTTGCAATGCATACATGTAAATGAGAAGCTGACGTTAAAATGGCACTTATTTTTCAGTTCACAGCTCGTGAAGTGCTAATGCTAATTGCTAATGCTAGGTGCTAGATGGGTAAAATGCAGAGACTGAATTTCCCTACGGGGATAATAAAGTGAGTTAACCTTAACCTTTGACCAGATAAAATCCTCATTTAGATTAAAGACATCTTTTCTAAGAATGGCAATGAGCATAGACACAGTTACTGTATAAGCGATCTAAACAAACAACTTTCATATACTGCAAATAAAACACACCACCTAGTTATATACCATAAAAATATTTAACTTTTAATGTGTTGTATTTTTAATGTGTGGTTCTTTTATTGTTCTGTATTATATGTTTTAATTGTGATGTTTTCTGTTACCTCCCAAGGGACTATGGGTGTAATTAGCATTTTTGCTATAATCAGGCATATTTACATCTGGTGCTGTTCAATACAGAAGTTCATTAATGTGCTTTGTCCCCACCAAATAAACTACAAAACAAACAAGTGGTGCCAGGCACGACAAACCCTGCCCCTTGCACATATTGTAGCTTATTTTGGCATCAATCCAGTTGATGTCATCATGTCTATGTGTGTGCAGATGGCAGCGTAGACATAGACAACATAGACAAACCTCGCCCATTATAAGAAAATACGGGGAAAAAAATATCTTAAAAAATTCATAAAAAATTTAAACTTTGACCTACTTTTCCCAAAATGAAATTACATCTGCTGTGTCACTGATAATCTATAAACCCAATTTGGTATGAATTGAACCAATAGCTTTGCTGCCAAGGTGTTAAACAAACCGAACCAAAAACAATACCCCTTGCCTCCCCTAAAACTACAAAAAAATAAATAAATAAATGAAGTGCAAATTCCAAAACAATTACAATGCCAATTTATATGCAATCACATGGACAAGACATATTTTAATTAACCAAACTACTCAGATAAAGATGTATTTTTTTATGTGCATACAGCTTTTATTCTGATTGTGGCAGTTTCCCATGTGAAGACTGTCTCTAAGATCTCTAATATTGAAAGCTGAATTGATGACAACTGGAAAACTGAGCACACAGCCTTAAAAAATGGGGGATTCAGGATTTTGCAGTTATACGAGACGGATAAACTGGCTAAATGTTGCATATTTAAACCCTTTTTAAGTTACTTTTTTGGTTGTTCGTTGGCAGTTTGCACCATTACGGTAGAATCGCCTGAATATGTGTCTGTTCGTGTTCTGTTTGTTGGACTTTTGAAACAAGATGGAGGACGGGTGTGAGGGGGTGGTGTTCACGTTAAAGATGGTCAGCCTGCCAGCTCGTACACGGTCCACCATGTCCCATAAATCTTCCTCTATCTTCTGTGTGGTGATAGCAGAAAGGGATGAGTTGCTCCCCAGCCCCCCGTCCATCTCATTCACATGTCTATCTGCCTGTTATCCATGCCCTTGAGCAAAGATTACTGATGCCCTGTCTTTGATATATGACACATCATGTGCCACAGCGTTTAATCCGATGAATTAAACTAGAGAGCAAAAAAAAAAAAAAAAAAAGAGAGAAGAAAGACAGAGCCACAGCTGCTGTCAATTTCACGACTTACTTTTTGGTGCTCATCCTCTCAGTTATTGTGACTGTGAGTATTATGACTGGCCTAGTTCATTGGTGAAGTGTTATCTGACCTCTGCAGGACTCGCTGCATTGTGTTATCGGGTGTGTGTCACCTCGCATGTCATCCACAGAGCAGATTTCGACTGTGACCCTCGGTAGGTGGGTACACAATCCAATAATCATCAAACTTACAGGGTTTAGAGATGGTGCTTTCAAACCTCGGATACATTCATCTGTCATCCCTACTCTGGAAATGACATTCAATTACATAACGCTGCAATAATCGCCTCAGTTATGTTCGGAGGCAGTGAATTTAGTGACTAATAAAAGGAAGCGTCCTTTGTTTAACGTGTGAAAGTACACACGTTATGACTGGTTTCTACAATGTTTTAATCTGCTCAGTTTCTGATTGAAATTAGTATTCACATATGAAACCAACAACTGCTTCTATCGGTGCCGACTTAAAACGGATGAGTAAAGATTTCATTTAGATGCTAATTTTCATCATGGTTAGCATTTAAGTTTTGTTCATAGGCGTCATTTACACGGGGGAAGCTGAGGACACATCCAAAACACTTTGTGAAATGGTTGATTTTGTCTCCTCTAGTTTTCCTCAATTCTGACTTATTTTCTATATCTTTTATCTTTATCTTCTTAATGTTATTCCTTCATTTCTTTCTATTTTGATATTTTAGGACAATGTTAGATGTGTTGCAGAGATGTAGTAGCTTTTTTTTTTTTTTTTTTTGTAACGCCACTTGCATGTGCTATTGTGCATTTTTTCCAACTATAAATATCTACTCTGAACTTATACTAAAGCTCCATTACATCATCAAAATGGAATGAAATGTCTTTATTGTCATTATACACGTCCAATGGAATTAAGAGACAACTCTCTTGTGGTGCGTAGTGCAAAACAGTTTAAAAGACAAATGTAAATATATATCCAGAATAAAAAAACAAATATATTGTGCTTTGGTTCTGCCTGAACACTGAGGATATATGTTACATATATATCCTTACTCAAGGTATTGTCACTATAATGTGTTCAGGATCTGTATTGCAGTTGGATAAAATGTGCTGTTAAATATGGACATTTTAAGTTGTAATGTTGAAAAACCTGACAAAAACGGCCACAAAGCGTTAGGATTGTTGAATATTTGAGAACACTATATGATAGTAGCACTGCAAAATTAAACAAATCAGGCTGTCCGATTGTGTAATTATAAGATGGAAATGTAGAAATCCTGTGTGTATCTAGTAATACTTTGGATTCAAGTGGACTGTGCCAAACATATAAAATTAAAATACAATCAAACTTTTTTTTTTATACTACTTTATGTTTGTAGGTTTGAGTTGGATGGAAAAATCCATATTTCTATATATTTAGTGATGTGCACAATTAAGAAAGACTCAAATTTACTGTCTACAATAATCAAAATATGACTATCTGCAAAATCACTACAGTTTGCAGATACTTGGACAGCAAACATATACATATACACACTACACTTGAAGAATACAGTGAATGCTGGGAAGTTGCTTTAAAAAAAAAAAAAAAAAGCCATAATTTGATCAATATGAAAGATCAGTAAAATATTAAGTTGGAAAATAAGTTGACAGCCACAAAAACAGACCAAAGGCCTTTGTGCACTGGAGACGTGACAAATAAATTACACAAAAGGCAAAATTGTTCATAGTAGAAGCGATGTCAGCTGCAACACTTGTTCAGTAAAAGGTCTGATTATATTCACACAGGCCATTTGCAGAGAGTCATGAATTCAACAACACCTGGAGCTTCATCTGTAGCCTGTGTCTGTACTCTGCCTGATCCATTGTCTTCCTTTTCCTGGATTCGACTCTCATGACATCATCATCCTGATAGTCGAGTGCTTTGTTGATGGCCTTCATTACATTATATTTATCATTCGTGTGTTTCTGTGACTCAGCAGGTCGGTGTCACATGATGTTTGTCTGACATATCTGACGGGTTGATGGCTTCATTCATGTGGTAAAATTGGGGAAATTACTCATAATGTGAAAATTAATCACACAAAAATCTTCTGTATGTGAAGACATTAATGAGATAAACAACCACAAACTAATTAGATCTATATATTTCTGAAAGTGGATCCTTTTATGCTCATATAAAACAGATCATCTAATGCAATGGTAACATGTTCACAGTCTAAATTTGTCATATTATTTTATCATGTAAGGTCTTAAGTAATGGTAAAAGTTAAAAATAGAGTTGCAGACATTACTGGAAACTTTAAAATGCAGACGTAAATGAAGCAAAAAAAAAAAAGGCACAAAAAGTCTCAAACACAGTTAAGCTTGACGAAAACCCAACCAGGGCTCCTGACACACACACAGAAAATGACACGATGCGCAGAAAGCTTCATCATAAACACTGACAGAAAGCTGCTGTTGGAGAGAAATATGTGGAAATCTACAGTACATGCAGCACAGCAGTAAAGTGCCTCTTCACCACCACAAATCTTATATCAGTCTGCGAAAACAGTTTGTATCCCACAGTGTTATTCTTTTTACAGTCGAGTCACCTGCCTGATACCCTTCAGCCATATTCCTCAGAAGCTGTCACACATGCCAGCGATAATATACGACCCCTCCAATGAGAACAGCTGTAGCCAATCTCCATCCTGCCTCTCCTGGAGCCTACTGCCTGTCCAGCATAAAATAATACATCAGGATTAATTGATTTCCTGTCAGTCTCATGGAAAAGAAAATAAATTTTCATGTAGTCTGGTTCCTGCAGCATAATAATTTTGTACATGGCAAGTAATTTAAGTTTTTTAATTATGCATGAGAATGAAAAACCGTGACAAAGTGTGCTGTCGCCTGGCCCAAGGCCACAGCTCTGGCCTTTGTGTGTGCTGAGACAACAATAGCAGTAACTTAACCACACATAAATAATATATTTATGTATTTACAGGCCACATATCTCCGTCCAAATGCTAGTACAACAGCCTGAGAGTCAAGGTCAAGGGCTGGTCATTTTTCTCAAAGTAATGACGTTCATTTGGAGCGCATGAATCACGCACTGCGAAGCCAAAAAGTCAAGAGCAGGAAAGTCCGGATGCCTTTGATTCCCAGCGTCTGACAAGAAAACAGATAAGGTGCTGACAAAACTCAGAGACACTGGAAGCAATAATGTGCAAGGAACACTGAAGATATTTCAAACTATTTATGACAAAATCCCTAGCCTCGTAAAACACGGACAGAAAAGTAAAAGCTGGACATTAAAGATTTACACAGAGCCGTGTTTGTGCGCTGCTCCTTTCATTGTTCCCAGGATTAATGAGCAGTGGAGAGAATGAGCAAGCATTTCCCTAAGTCGAGCTAAACGAGAGCCAGAGATAGCGCAGGGGAGGGAGAGCATGCAGAAAGCAGGGTCATCAGCAGGCCAGGGTCTTAAATCAGAGCAAAGGCCGGCCCTGGTGTCAGCCCAGGACCAGAGGAGGAGGAGGCTCGCAACAACAAGGGGGAGGGGTTAATGGGATGCCTGTTTGTTGTGGATTATTTTGGCGTTAGCAGCTGGGCCTAAAAAGGCAGCTGGACAGAAGGAGGCTGAACACATGCCTCTGGGTCAGTTCGTCAACAACTCTTTGGGTCTTTAACAGAGCTGCAAAAAAAATGTGATGAAACACTAACCACAAGCAAACGAGCCAAACATTTGCTAGTTTCAGCTTTTCAAATGTTAATTTTCTCAGTTTTTGCTTGATATGAGAGTCATTAGTTTAGCTGATACATCTTGAACTCAGCTCAGTGTTTTTCCTCATCGGTCTCCTCTACTTCTCTGAAATAAATGAAACAAGGTAGACTATTTCCTGCCAATATAGTTGGAGATAAAGTCCACAATTTAACTCATAAAGGCCCAGACTACTTTTGTGGCAGGTCCCACTTTTTTTTTTTTCTATATCTAACCTTTCTTAAGTGATTGTGATATTATCGTCCTTATTTTGTGTTGTTTATTTTTTTCAATTTTAAATCATGTATTTTTCTATATTTAACTCACTGATTATGTAGATTCATTCAGTGTAAAGTTTAGGGTTATATCAACAACTAAGAAAATGCAAAAAGTGACTTTTTTAGTAAAGATATCATTAACTGAACATAAAAACAAGTGTGCCCAACCACAGTCATTGATACAACTCCATGGGTTTTTACTGGTGAATCAATGTTGCAGAAGATGACAATATTTCCATGGTAACAACAGAGCCTCTAAACGTCCAAATGGGTCATATCTGATGACCATGAATAGATGACAAACTGCATTTTGCACCAATAATTTACATAGATTGAAAGGATTACTGGATCAGAAGTTATTAGGATCAGTAGATGGTTTTGGTTGCTGGTGGAGGTTTGGGTCTTTATGGGTTAATAGACATTAAAAATCAACTGTTTATATGGACGATAAATAAAGTGATCCAAGATGTGTGGTCATATACACCGAAGAATTTAATCAGAACAGATGTTTTTCAACACATTCAAAGTGTTTTCAGAAGAAGAGGGAGTTTTATTCCAACATTATTGAGATGTCCCTCTCAGATGAGGTCATCCATAAGACTGTAATAGAAAACAGTAGTCGGAAGAAATGACTGGATTACATGTTTACATAGCTGCAAATGCCAATACACAAGTGGAAACAAGTTGTTTAATCCTAACGGATGCAGGGAGTAGTTTCCCAAGTCTAAAGAGCATGAAGATTCTCAACTGTGTTTCAGTGAAAAAAATGTCCCGGTATCTGATGAGTCCAGATTAAGCCTGAAGTGATTACCCATCATGCCGAGTGCCTACAGGTCAAGCCTGTGGGGGCAGTGTTATGATCTGAGGTTGATTCTTTTGGTGAGGTCCAGGTTCGGCAACATTATGTGTCCAATAAATTACCTGAATATACTGAATGACCAGGTTTGTATTAATGGGGTTCTTTCTTTGCTGATGACACTGGCATTTTCAATGATGATGATGATGATGATGATGATGATACCAGGATTCATTGTGGAAGAGTGGATTGAAACATGGATTGGACACCAGAGTCCAGACCTGAACTCCATTGAGAATCTTGTGGAAAAGACTTAACAGAGTGGTCCAACTTTCACATCAATACAAGAACTTGCCAAAGATTTATGTAACTACGGACAGAAATAAATGTCGTATTTATTGTGATAAAAGTTATGTAGCTATGGTAAATGTGTCCTGTAATCAAAGCTAAAGATGGTCCAAAATGTATGAGCAACGTTCTATTTTTTTCCAGACAGATTTCCAGATTATCAAAGGTTAAGTTCATCACCCTCAAACGGATTGAGCTATTTGCAATTCTAATGATGCAATCGGTGATATTTGGATACCAGATGGTTGTGGTCAATGAAAACAAACACTTTGAAGGTGTCAACAGGAGCTCTAATTTCACAATTTGTGGACAGATTCAGAATCTAATGTCAAATAAATAAATGTAGAACTTTTTAGGCACATTTTTGAGTCATACATGATGATAAAACAATGTTAAAAGGGTGGTTCAGAAGTCTAGACACAACAACAGCATTGTGAATAAACCTTAAAATGAAACACAGAGCTTATAAAAAAGTAAGAAAATGCAATAATGATCTGAGTTCTGCTTCTGCTGAATAAAACAAAGAGAATACACAACCCTGGTCAATCCAAATCTTTTCAAGTTTTCTCAGTTTTACACATTGTCATACATATTAATAATTTTTTCGTCTTGTTTTTCAAGTAGAAACAAGTCGAAGTTTTTAAGGTTTCGAAAAAGACTCAGTCTGTGTAAAAAAAAATTAATTAATTAATAAAAAATCCTGGAATGAAAAACTGGGAATTAGCCTTTTTCTGCATATGCTCGGGTTCATAAACAGGATCCTGGCTTGAAAAATATTATTGCAACACGTTATATAATAAGACTGAAAATGCCTCCAGTGTGTAATAACCTTTGCTGACATGAAAAGAATTTAACAAGATAACAAGTTAGGAGTGATTACCATCTTCATTCATTCGAGAAAAAAAAAAAAAAAAGCTTTAAAAAAGCTGTTCTGATGAATAATTCACTGTTGTTTGCCTTTGCCAACCACTGCTTCACATCTGCTAAATGTCTGAAACTGTCTCCTGGCTAAAATTACAAAGTGATTAATAGTCCTGTGAAAGATTTAACTCTGTATAATGCATCGGTATTTTAACCACAGATAAATACAGTCTATCTCCTGCTTTGTGTGACATCTGAAAGTATTTTGGGACCATTTGGTGTTCAGTCTTACAACATTTTGCGCTTGTAGACACATATATCACCCTCTCCCCGTCTTTCTCTGTCGGTTTTATCTGGCTGTGCACAATCTACACGCAATGAAAAATGCATCAAGAGTGCACCTTCCTGAGGATCAAAAGGATATGGTTGGACAAACAAGGTTAAGAACACAAAGATAATAAATCGCTTGACTGTCATGTTCAATTTTCAGGACGGCATTACCCGGCATTATCCATAACAGGATTTAAATTGTTATCAGGACACCGAACAATCCACTTTGCGTCCGCCGAGCATCCTGCCTCTAGTGATTCATAAGGAGGAAACAACTATCACATTTTCCAGCGTCCCAATGCAGCAGCAGGAGCTCAACACCGGCGCACTTCATGTACTCGGATGATTGGTTGAATAAATTGCTTCCATCCTGGCTGCTGTTGACACTCATGTGGACGACTGCTATCAGTTTTAATTGTCTCTCTTCCTTCACTCAGCCCACGTCTGCAGCTCCTTCCTGCCTCTCTCGGTGTCTTACAAGGCCAAAGTAAATGAAGTCTGGCCGGAGATTTTAGACCTTTCGAGCTGTGGACGTGAACCCGAATGTTTCATTAACGTTTAACATGTGCTCAGAGCTCATGAGGTCAGAGCAGTATTAGAAAATAATCAAGGGAGCGCACAAAATGAGTGGCTGTAATGGAAACGAGGCTTACGCCATCAGGGGCCAAAAGCAAGGGTATATCACTGAAATGTCCCCAATCCTCTGCTGCCCCAACCATTTGGAAACAAAATATGACATCATGTAAAGTCAAGATAGTGGCATGAAGAAAAATAATTGTTAAACAATTGATATGAACTCAGTTTGAGCTATATTGACCTGATAGTGGCAGAATAATGGTCAGAGAAGCAATTTTTCCCTGAAA
>JAPTYQ010000012.1:25257325-25271821 GCA_029814465.1 Ostorhinchus cyanosoma | reverse complement strand
TTGATATGAACTCAGTTTGAGCTATATTGACCTGATAGTGGCAGAATAATGGTCAGAGAAGCAATTTTTCCCTGAAAAATTCCACCTAGTGAATAAAAATGACAGCATATGAACTCTGGATTGCAGAAAATGGACAATTGTAATACGATCAATATGAACCAAATTTTATCTCAATCAGCTTATCATTGCTTAATTTGTCAAAAAAAAAAAAAGAAAAAAAAAAACTGATTTTCAACTAATACACCCCCATTTGGATGACTTATATTACTGAGAGAAGCTGAAATTGCTAGGGTTCTTCCACTAGGGGTCCCCTGTGTTGGTTATCAAGGGATAAGAAATCCAAGCAAATCTGTCCTAATTATCGGGTTTCTATGAGGCGTATCTCATGATGGCGAGTCCAGCAGCGGCGGTCGGGGTAAAACCATTATATCCCTGAAACTTGATTTAATAAAGAATTCATTCTAGTTGGCCCATCACAGGAATATCAGAATTCCAATATTTTCTAAAATCCACCAGTACTTTTGTTTATAATGTAGAAAAATAATCTAAATTTCTTAATTCAAGTTATACATATCTATATGATTAAAAAGTACAAATTTATCATTTCATATTGTGCTCTAAAATAATGGTTCATGACCCAAAAGTGTTTGTGGACTCATTCCAAATGTGCTTAAAAGAAAAAGGTGTTTTTCTGATTTATTTTATGATGTTTATGAGCTGAATTTATTTCCCTAAATACAGCCAGATGTCAGATTTTTATTTTGACTGAGAAGTGTCAGATTTCCAACAGCTGAATGCAGTTGATTTGACTGAATGATGACAATGTTTAAAGTGCTGTTTGTAGAACAGATGTAGAGAAAATATGTCACTAAGTGTGTTAAAGCTGCAGTGATTGACATTTCTGTAGTGTCGTCAGTCAAAAATGACATTACTGCCTCTCGGTATATTGTAAATCAAGTATTCTGACAGAACATATAACTTGCTATATTATCCCCACGAGGAAATGTACCAATCATAATATATACAGCGCCTAGCATTAGCATGTAGCACATTAGTAGCAGTCAGGATCACCTGAGGATTACCCTATGTGTACCTATTCTAATCTTATTTTTTTTGTACATGTATTACTAGCCTGTGTTTTCAGCTGCAAAAAAATATACACGACGACGCTAACATTTTAGCTACAGTAATCACAAGGGATTTCAGACAAGTTGGAAGGTTAAATATATGATTGACAGCTGCAACTACCAATTGTTGAAGAGTCTTGGATGTGATTCTACCACTCCACTTTTCCATAAAAGCACTAAACAATGTCAAGGTCATTTGTCTTTATGTATAGCTTTTTGATTTGAACTGCAGAAGGAAGAGTGCATGTTAAAATTCTTTTAGTTTTTTTTTTCACCTTGATTTGCAAATTCTGACAATAAAATGTGTCTAAAATTCAAGAAAAACATCAAAACACCATCTGTTTTTCAGTTGTACTTAGTCACTCAGTTTACTCATGTTTTATGAATGCAGTGATGACCAATTAACAGCTTTTAAGATGTTTTTTTTTTTTTAATTATTATTATTATTGCATGATGCCAGTGAACATCTTTAGGAATCTCTTGGTGAAAAATACACTTGCTTGTTTTGAATTCTATAAAAAACAGTAGGTCGAGACTTGATGACCATGGGAAAATGTGGGTCCTGAGGTGAGAACCACTGATTTATAATATATCACTGTGTTGCAAATCACTCTTCATTTGCTTGCTTTGCATTCTACCTCAGGGATGCAGGAAGGAAATTTGCACAAAGGCAACACAAACATACACGAAGGAGAATGAACGTGACATTGAACACTGAACAGGAATGCAGTGTATGGAAGATCCAAAATAAAAAGAAAATAATCGAATGCAATGATGTATAATATGGTAGAATAATTACTGTATTGTGATATATACCATTACTGAGATAAAATGGCATATACAGACAGAAATTTGCACCTATTTTATTATATTTAGTTACTCATTTTCCAGTTAAACTGTAATAATTGAAGTTCAGTGTGTAATGCACTGATATCATGGTCATTTTGAATAATAGAGTATAAAGCTAAATTGTAAAATATCTCTATTACACATCAGGCAATTTATCAGTTCTCCATCTGCCACATTACCCCTGAACAGCAGTATCTCCTAAACTAATCTATTCCAACACCTGCATTTTACTTGCAGCACCAGACGCCCATTCTCTGACAAATTAAGTCAATATCTGACATATATTTGACATAATAATTTGCTTTGCCAAACATGTTTTGGAGGTGATGTAACATTTTCCACAGTGCAAAGCAAAGCAAAGCTGGAAATTGTGAGAGAATGGTTTTTGTGGAAAACCCAGCCAGACAAAGATGTATTGTAGATAAAAATAAAGTGATAAACACTGTAGAAGGAAGCTGAATACGGCCACAGCCACTAGGTGCAAAAAAAACCCTGCACCTGACTGATAGTGAAAAAACTTTAATCACTCTCCATAAATACTAATTCATAATTTGGTTTTCTCTGCTCCACTTTATTCTGAAGCTCTAATAATTATGCAAGTGGTCTTTTGGTGAATTATTCCTGCATTAATAACATTTCAGTCCTAATAGATATCTGAGTCAGACTTTCTGAGCTTCTGTTTATTGAATAAAACATTTTTTTTCCCACCGACAGCTTCATTATTGTGATGTGTCAAATGTCATGAAAATGTTTCATTGAGTTTTAGTACACTTTGTTAACTCATCTGGTCTGTTAGCATAACATTAACATAGCTTTAATTTGGTGTTGCAGAGAAATTTGCCTGTTTTTAGGGCCCATATATGACTTTCTTGGAAAACCAATGCCCTGTATGTCCTATTTTCCTACTCTGTGCTACAATTGTACACTCCTATGGTCTGATTTTTATCATTTCATAATTGTATTGTCATTTTATTCAATTTTATTTCATTTATTTAGTTTCATTTATTTATCTATTTCATTCATTATTTCTATTTACTTAGAAATAATAGTAATTACTTTTAGGTATGTATTTTCTGTATGTGTGGATTTGTATTTGCATTTTTCTAGCTAGCTTTAAGTTAGCGAGCTACTACTCTTGACAAATCATACCCTGTATCCACCTTTATGTACAATCTGTAATAAGCATCTGCAAATAAAATCATTTTGGTAATTAGTTTTCTCTCAAACATAATGACTTTTTTTTTTAAAGCCCACAGTGACATTCTATCCACAGTTTCAAGCACAACATGGGGTTATTCAGCTACATGACATGATGAAGTGGGTTTTATGCTTCACATTGAAAATAGGATGAATGCTTGAGCATATAGCAGGTGCATTAGGCTGGAAAAGTTACTGAGAATTATTTGTATTATTTTCTTATCTTACAAGTCTTGAAAACACAACCAAAATTCATGTCATTCTTTATTTATACAACAATTAATCCAAAACTTTGAGCATGAAGTTTTATATATGAATCAAAAGGAACAAAATCAATATAGCTTTACTGAATTAGCGTCTTTTGGTCTCAACAACATTGCTTATCTACTTTTTTGTAATGAGACCTTCATGTATTCTTTTTTAATTATTCAGTTGCCCTTTTACCGTTTGTTCAAGCACTAAAATGAAGGTTCAATCTTAAAATACTCTGAGATCAAATACAGGTTAAAAAATATATTCCCATTTTGATCAACTAATAATTCAAGCCTTGTAGCTAAATGTCTAACAAATGTGTGTCTTCATGAGGAAAGCTAATGTTTTTGCAAATCTTTTCCTGCTGTGTTAACACAACTTATTAAAATATTTAACAGCTACAGCTAACATGAATAAATTAGAATTACAATATTTACTTACTGTTAGTTTTGGTATGAATAGATGTGTCAGTCATGTGAGAGTGATGTCAGGTAGGTGAGCTTTTAACACTTGCATTGTTCCTTTCACATCATGTATAAATGCAGTGTTAACAAAGCATAACAGGCTCCGTGAATGACTGAGAGTCATATACCTGCAGCCTACTTTATTGTTCGAGCCCCTTTGACTTATTGATATCCAATCCATCCAGGGTTTTTCCTTTTTCTTTTTTAGAAAAATGTGAAAACAATCAGCACAATACTGAGGCATTAATCACAAAAGGCAGCACTTTATTCCACACAACCACAGGATTGTTGCAACAGCTGCTAAGCATTCTGCTAAAGCGAATGATTTATGGCTGTGTAGCAATAACGATGAGACAGAGTCATTACCATATCGACAGACTCCCAGATGGATTATCCTCATTGATTACTTCATGGCCTGTTGATAAGTATTTGTTTGAAACGCAGATGGGGGGGAGATAAATGTGCTCAATGGGTCTGATCTGCAGCTCTGTGCCGAAAAAATGTTTCTAACCGGCTCTGACCTTTTTCTTACCAGAAGCTAATGTCATGTTTGGAGTTATTTTCTGCTTTTTACACCCCAAAGCTGGTGGATAAAAGGAGACATGAGGTAGTTTAGGTTATGAGAGAGCTCACATGTGTAAGATTTCACAGCTAATCACCGGCTGCTCTGATTCATAGCACCCCTTGTTCCTCTTACTCGTATATCAAACCAGTTTTTTTTCCCTCCTCCCGCCACACAGGCTTCCCATCCAGCAAACGCTGCCAAGGTCAGCTGAAGGAAATGATACCGCCGTAGACCACAAGATTTATGAGAGATTCACTCCCTTTGCCTCCCTGTTTACAGAATACATTGACTCCCACCGAGGAGCTGGCTCGGTCTCTGGTGGTTTACAAAGCAGGGGCCCATCAATTGGGTGTCACAGAGAGCAGGAGCCCAGCAGCTCGTCTCTGGTGACAGGTGCTAATTGAGAACCAAACACAGGTTTCATCCAGTTTAAACCTCAGATCTTCTCTTTACCCTTCTGTTACAGCACCGACATGGATAACCTTGGACGCTCACAGAGAGATGTTTCACTCGATGATACATAAAAGGTAAAAAAATAAATAAAAATGTAAGCAGATCTGGAAAAAGCATTTCAGACTGAAGTGAGAGTAACTGCTGTTTGCATACATTGAAGCCATAAAGTATTAACAAGGCTAAATGTAGTATTTGCACTTTCAAATATAAAAAAAATTACTAAAAGCATAATTAAATATTCCGAATAAAGAGCTCTGTTCTGCCAAAGACACCAACGTATTGGAATGTAAAGACATGAACTGACTTTTTACTTCAACGGGGGATTTATGTGGCCACTAGAGGGAGTAGTGAGTCACTGTGCCAGTCTCCTATGGTGATGACCGCTAACACCACACTGCCTCTGAACAAAGCATCAGAAAGTGACCGGATGAGATGAGAACCACTAAGAAACAACTTTTTGTCAAAGAAAAGACATGATAAAAAAATAGAAGCCGTTTCCTCCACTGGACTCTGGAGTTTGATGCTGAAATGGCAGCGTTTTTTCTACACGAGTGAGTTTGATTACAAGGATAATGAAGATATAAAGTGGTTACGTGATATAATTTTTGCAAAGCTGCTGTTGTAGATCCAATGTTCAGACTAAACTGTGACAGGTCTGACAGTGTTGGATGATTCCAAACAGATCATTAGTGCAGCTATTGACAACGTAAACCGTTTAGAAAATGGAGGAGATTTGTGGTTTTACTGTGGCTGTGTTGACTCTAAAAACAAAGCTATAATAGATGGTATGGTATGATTTTATTTGAACTGGGACAGTGCACGACAATACACTGACCTATAGACAGAGTCAGAAGAAAAGATGTTGGTGCCAGGTTATAGGTGAAGCTCATTTCCACCTGTAGACCCTGGACAGGTTGATATTATTCAGCGTAAACCAGGGGTTGCCAATTCTGGTCCTCGAGAGCTACTATCCTGCACGTTGTAGATGTATCCCTCATCCAAAACACCTGATTCAAATGATAAGCCTATCATCAAGCTCTACAGAAGCCTGATCATGACCCCATAGGTGTGCTGGAGGGGGGAAACATCTAAAACATGCAGGACAGTAGATCTCGAGGACCAGGGTTGGTGACCCCTGATGTAAACTATCAGCTGATTCACCCCATGAAGAGTAAAAGAGTGTAAAAAAAGTGTTATTTTGACTGACTGCCAAAATAAGCATCTATGAGTTTAATTTTGAAGAAGAAAACTTGATGATACCATAATTCAGATGTGTGTAAACAAGGAGCTTTATACTTTTTTCAGTGAGTGATACAGTTTGCGGATGCATAGGGTTCATTCATTGGTGGTTTTGGTACAAGACTTGCCTCTGATACTACATATAAACACATTAACTCTCATGGGTGTATATGGCATATTTGCAAAACTAAATTAATGATTTCTTTCCACAGTTTGGTGTAATACAAAACATTTCTTCCAAATACAGAGCAGAAAATATTACTGCAAAAATGATTCCCTTCTTGAAATACAACTGAAGTTTTGACCTTAGCCAAAATAAATCATCATAATCACTTCTGGCCAGACAGTACAGATGTTGTCACCTCTGACAGTCTCCTTAATATTCCAACTGCTTTTTGTTTCAGTGTTTACTAATGTTTTCTAAACTAACCCAGAACAGTATATTAATAATTTACTTTTATGGACCAAAACAGACATATCTTTGTTAGCTTCACGTACTGTTTATGTAACTTTGGCTTGATGTCAGAGTAGCAACAAAATGCCAGACAAGATAAATGTTTCCATTCCAACAATAATCAAGTAATTGTGTCTTCAGGAAAAGCAAAATAGCAAAAAAAAAAAAAAAACTGATTACAATGTCTCCCAGCCAAAGGGTAAGTGTTCATTAAACAATCTAAAAGCCAAAGATGCTCAGTTTTATATTGGCTGTGATGAAGAAAGCATCAAATACTGACTGTTTGGAAGTGCAGACTCTAATATTTTAACATTTGGCTGAATTGCAGTGGTAGAAAATGTTCTTAGATCCACATTATTAACATTCAAGTCTGAAAATACTCCAATATAAGTAATAGTTCTGTATTCCAAACTGTAGTCAAAAGGCAAAATTGAGTCTGTTAGGTTTGATATGTATTTTACATCTATAAACAAAGAATATATTCATAATTTTTCATTTCAAGCCTTAAAACAAAACAAAAAAACCCCACTGAATGACCTTCTACCATGTCACTGTAATAAAACAGATGTTTTACAACCTTTGCCGACCGTTTTTGTTGTTCATGTTGTTCCTCTTTTGACTCATATACTGATATACAAAACAAAATCCAACTGTTGATATGAAGTCACATAAACAGAACTGAAACTCAGAAAACTGTAGCTCAGGGTATTGACGTTGACTCTGAAACTTTGCGTCAACTGTCAAGAAGCGTCCTGAATGTACACAAACTTGTCTTAAAATAACCTGAAACTAAAACTAAACTAAACAAAAAAAAATAAAAAATAGAGCAAGAGCAAGTTGGAGCAATCTCAGCTTAACCATGTAAACAGAAAACAATAAGAATAATTCAACAATGTTTATGTATTTTTACATTTTCTGGAAAAATGTGCGTGATAAAATGATTTGTGTGATTTCATTCCATTTTAAATAATTACTAATCATGTTAATGAGCTGTTTTGAGCAGGAGAAGGCTGATTTTAAACACTTTACAAAGATAATAAAGTGGGAAAAAAACTAAAAACTACCCACTTTTTCTCTCTACTTTTCTTGTATTTCATATGGTGAGTGTGTACATTTATGTGGTTGCTGCTGCTGCCTACTTTGGTCTGGATTCTCTTTTAAAACAGGCTTTTAATCTCAATGAATCTTTCCTGATTAAACAAAGGTTAAAAAATAAATGAATAAATAACCCCTTAAGACCTAGAACTAGTCTTGTGACGTCCAAATGAACTTATCTCTATATGAAACCTTTCCTTAGTGATTTATCACCAATGCATCATTCCTGTTTGCAACTTCAATTCAAGATTTTCTTTTTTTTTTTTTTTTCTTAATTTAAGCAAAAAAAAAAACCTGCCAATGGAACAAAATGAAAATTATCTTTATAAGATTTCTTGTAATAAGATTTTCAAGAACTAATGTCTAAAAATAAGTTCTTAAATCTCATTGAAAAGTCACACTTCAGGTGATTATGTCTTATTTTAGGTGTAATGAGGTATTTTGACAAGAAATGAGAAAAATACACTTGGTAAGATTTAGATTTTTCCAGTGCAGAAGCCAAACTCTCTTCAATGGAAACACCTACAAGTACTTTGTCAAAATTGTAGAAATATCACTTTTTTTCTGTTTTTTTTTGGGGGGGGAGACCCAGCTGCTATGAGTTTCCATCATGGTTTGTATTTAACATTTAAGTAAAAATTCTAAACCGTTTCTTACGGCTATGGATGAAAAACTCTGTATGGTTTTATCCTCCAGACCTGTATGTAATGCAGAACCAGACTAAGACAAGTTTCACAGGTCTGAGAGTGAAGGGAGATCTTCTGTTTCTCCGATAAACTGGGGGTGAGGAGCGCCGGGTGACTGGCCTTCACACGTCCTTGGTGTCGGTAATGAAGGGATAGTGAATGGGTGCAAGTGCGTCGCAGGTTCGTCTGTGACAGGGTGCTGCCCTGCCCCGTGTTCGGAAAGGACCGGGCCTTTAAATTGCTTCCATCTCTGAGACTCTGATTAATGAGAAGACTTCTAATCGGAGTTCCTGGGGCCAACAGCATTAGTCTTAATCTTCCAGCCCCCATCCAGCAGCAACACTGACATTTAATGTAGTGCTAGTGCAACGGTAATGAGAATTCATTCCCCAACAAGGGAACATAGTCTTCTACCCCCCACAAAGGTCCCGGATTTGGGAAGGTTATTGGCCCCCAGTTTCAGGGGTTATTAGTTCTCTTCAGGCCATGAGGTACCTAAAATATCTTGTGTTTTACTGTCCATGTTGAGGCAGGACAATTAAACTTTGCCTGGGCACATGGGCCGTATAAAACCTCTTCACAAAGCCTGAATTTACAGCATGAGTTACTGATGAAAGTATGAGCAAACACAGGAAAAGAATCCAACGGGAGTCGATAAATATAATATTAGCTCATCAACAGAAAATTCAGTTGATTACACTGCAAAAAATCTAAATCTTACCAAGGGCATTTTTCTTATTTCTGGTCCAAATATCTCATCACAGTTAAAATAAGACATAATCACCTAAAGAGTAACTTTTCAGTGAGAGATAAGAACTGATTTTTTTGACAATAGATATTTTTTCAAGAAATCTTACCAAGATAATTTTCACTTGTTTCATGGAACAAAATTATCTTGGTAAGATTTCTTGAAATGCAATTTTCAAGATCTGTTGTCTAAAAATAAGTTCTTATATCTCACTGAAAAGTTACTTTTTAGGTGATTATGTCTTATTTTAAGTGTAATGAGATATTTTAACTGGAAATGAGAAAAATACACTTGGTAAGTTTCAATTTTTTTTTCAGTATAATCAGTTAATTCACTTGCAATTTGTGCTTTTTACTGGTCTTACATTATAGTGCGTGGTATAGAATGACAATTTCTTTCACTTGTACCATGAACACAAAGCATTTAACACATACGAGACCAAAACTAAAGCTGGAGTGTTAATACTTCATTGAATTTCATAGGAAAATTACAGGCTGGATGAATATAAACAGACACATTAAAAAGCACAACTGAAGTTCACAAAGTTTTGGCCAAATGTGATCACTGCAGTGGGTTTTTTTAACCATAGTTTTTCAGTAATT
The DNA here is from genome assembly GCA_029814465.1 of Ostorhinchus cyanosoma. NCBI lineage: Eukaryota > Metazoa > Chordata > Actinopteri > Kurtiformes > Apogonidae > Ostorhinchus > Ostorhinchus cyanosoma. Next base: position 25,262,090 of record JAPTYQ010000012.1, on the reverse strand, counting down.
ACTAAGGTTTAACTTGCTAAAAATGAATACTGTAGAATAACCGGTAGATACAATGCTTAAACTTCACATTTATAAAGGAAAGTTTACAAACTATTCTATTTCCTGTTGATGGAACCATTTACATTATGTATTTTCTGTACTTGTTTATTAATTTATCATTTTAGTGAGTGGTGCTATATATTTTTTTTATAGTTTTTATATCTTCACTTTAATATTACTATCTCTTATGCTTCTTATCTTAATTAATCTATGGGTTTTCCAACAACTAATCCAAGAACAGAAGGTGAATAAGGACAGATTACTTTTTAAAGTGAAGTGTCTCTTATTTAACCAACAATCTAAAACCTAAAGATATTCAGTTTTCCATCAGCCGCGACAAAGAAACGCATCAAATCCTCACATTTTAGAAGCTGCAACATGTGACATTTTGACATTTTTGCTGATCTGCAGTAGTGACACAAGTATTCAGACCCTTTACATAAGTAAAAGTACAAACTCAGCAAAAAGTACTTAAAGTATGGGAAGTAAAAATTTCTCTTTCAGTGTTGTTTTACTATCATACATGACTTTTCCGGATTCTTGTCACAGCCCTAAATTTATTCAATGGATCCAAAAATGGCCGATAACTCTCCATCTTTTCTTTAGATATTGGACTGTGTTAACATGACACAACATAGATATTCACTTCATATTCAATTAATTATGTCTTCAGGTGCAGAACATAGTTAAAACACTGGTGATAAGTGTGAAGAATATGGTTTTTTTATACAATTAACTAACTAACCTACACTTTTATATGTGCTACGATACAGAAATGGTCTCATTTAAGGAGCTACATATAACTCTGGCATTGACTTTTTTGTTTTTTTTGCAGGAATAAGGGTTTCAATTACGAAAGCAGCTGCAGATTAATGAATAACAGGATAACATAACCGCAGCACATTTTATTTTGGCTTCTACTCTGTTTACGTGCAGGTGGAGGTGACTGAACACTTAATATGTATGAGCCTGACTATACGTGAAAAACAGGCAATCATAAAACACTAGTGTAAAACCAGGAAGCTTCTATCAGCTGAATGAAAGCCATTCCCACTGTTGTACCGATGCAAACAATCCTCCTGTGCTCAGTTAGCAGTAAGTAAATTGCTCTGGGATTTGTATAGCCGGAATGCTTTAGCAGGTAATTCCTCTCTGTCTTTCATTTTGTTTGTCTGTGTTAAGTTCCCACTCTGGCCCCATCCATTCTCACATCCAGTTCCCGGCTTTGTCCATCCATCAATGGGCGCACTTTGTCAGTGCTGACTTCATCCTGGCGGCTGCAATCACATCCGAGCAGGGCCCGACTGCCACCGGGGAGCTTTTTCACCTCCCATCTGCATCGGTGCTGATCTGCTGACAGAGGCCCTGACGCGCGTCGCCTTCTATTGCACAGGCAAGCAGAAACACTAATGCTGCACCCCACCCGACGTAGACCACTCACCTTAACTCAGACAGCCAAGACAGGCAGCTGGACTGGAAGGCAGGCCAGACACATAGTAAAGAGGAGACGGAGGGAAAGGTGGAAGACAGGTGGCAAGAAGAAAACGACGGAAGGACTAAAGAGGGACAGTGAAGAAGATAAACAGAGGGAAGAAGCGAAAAAAGAAAAAAAAAACAAACACCTGAGCAGAATTTGTTAATGGGGAAAAGAATATCAAGTCATGCACAACTGGAATTAGATATGGAGAGTGTTTCCAGGGCGCAGGAGTTATATATTCAATTCTCTTGCAGTCTAGTAGAAGAGTGGCTTAGTTTGTTTTTCTTCCCAGCACATCGATAGAAATCACGAGGAGAAAATGTCTCCTTAATTAGAGCTTGATCAGCTGCATGTCAGTGGTGGTTTGGAGGTTGGGCAGAGTCGTGGGGCCTCGCTGACCTAACCGTTCAGTCTGACTGAGACACAAATGAGAAGAGGTTTTTTTTACACTTTAACCGCAAACACCCTGTAGGAAAGCTCAAAGGAGCAGACCGCATACGATTCACAGAGCTCTGAAGTTTAAGTGATGACATTTTGTTCTCTTCTAATGTTTTTATACAGAGCGTCTGCCAACAAAAACTGAATCAGAAGTTTTTTCATCATCTGCTAACATACTTAAAGCAGACACACACTCCTCTCAGCTGCAGGTATGCTACATGCAGGAAAATCATTCAGATATTTTTTTTAATCTCCCTCTTGCATATGAGTAAATATCTAGTATATCATACAGTCCACTTATAATAATGGTGCTAACTATTGATGGTTTTTTTCTTTTTTTTTTTTAAACATGCAAGCATTCTAATTTAACTTACCTGAGTCATGACTTCTTGAAGTTGCATGGAAGTTACCGTTAAAAAAGTACTGAGCTTTTATCTAAAACATCTAAGTTGTGGATGTGCCAACCCAAGTTTCGTATAAATGTTTACATTACATTTAATCTGTATTCAACTCATACAACCGGATCAGTATATGTGACTCTAATTTACACAAACATCTAGGTCTAATTTTGTTGAACAGGTTGTTACTGGTAATGATACCAGCATGATCACAGAATGAGCACTGCAAGAAATGATCAACCTTGAGTCTGTGCATCTTCAAAGGCAGAATATGGCAATGCTTATGAGGCTGTAATGGCTGATCAAACGGCAATTATTGCGCAAGTTTACAGTAAGATATGTGGTAATATAAAATATACTTTATACAGACACGACATTATATGCATTTGCAATAATTAAGTGAATGAACTGGAAAGAAAATGTCAGATATTATTACATATAATTGAAGTTTGAATGACTTAGTCTTGTGTTTCCATAATGCTGAAAACCAAACCCTTTTTCTGTATTATCTCTGTTATAAACACTATAATGGCTACTGCCTATTTTCACCTTTGTGAATTTTCTGTCTAAGGCTGCACACACTAAAACAAAGCGAGCCGGTCTCTCTCTCCCTCTCTCTCTCTCACTTCTGATGCAGTTTCCAATCACCCGACACTAATTAGACAGCAATAAACTGTTATTAATCGGCTGGACAGCATACAACGAGCCAGATATAAATGGTGGCTGTCAGGGCCTTATTCAGGAACCAAATGAGTATTCTCAGTTCACTGCCTGTGTGAGGCATCGCCACCTATGTCCTCTAACAAATGTTCACTATTCACTGTAGCGTTAGCAGCTTTGGCTCTGCACACACAGACACACACACTGGCTGTAACATGCTGTCTCCGAGTGTAATGTCACTGTGAATAGAGAGTCTTTCAAAGGACAAAGTAAGCCAAACCATCATACGCTCCACTGTATAGACCTTGCATCCAGGATGTACTATTAATCAACTCCCCATAATAAATGTCTCATAATTATCCTTCGTCTTCCTCTGTTGGCTTGATGTGGGCTAAGCATCTTCTTTTAGACTTCTCCCGGTCTGCCTTACAGATAAAGGCCCTAATAAATGAAAGCCCTATTTACAAAGTCAGCTCCACTTTAGCCAATCTGTGCTTGGAGAGAGCGGTTACGGCTGGAGAAATGAAAATGTGTATCGACAGAAAGGAGTGGGACAAGCTCCTCTAAAGCAGCCAAGACAATCTATTAAGGCCATGTTTTTCAACGTCTTGATTTCTACAGTTTATCAGGTCTGTGAATAGCCACACAAGAGGGGCATTTATGATGGAATGTGATTGGATTACACTGAGCACTAACCATGCGTGATTGGCTTAGCTGAAAATATTAAATTCCTGTCTAAATGGACCGGGGGTCGATATTATGTCTTGTGCTCAGGAGGACAGGGTGGGAGGGGATGGGGGGTGAAGTTAGGGGATTTGATATTTCATCACTCATTTTATGCTTTACAGAAGCATGGAGACTGACACTAATGCATCGGAGGGACAGAGTGCTGACAGCACACCGACGTACTCCTGTCCCATCACCCCTGGATCAAAAATCTTCCAGAGTGGGAATAATCCATTTTGAAAAGTTGAAGTGGAGGTGGGTGTGTTCAGCTGTTCTTCTCATAATCGGTTTTGAGAAGAAAAATGAAGTCATGGCCAAAAGGATCGGAAATGACAATGAAACTAGAGAAGGAGGGGAGAAATCACATGGGCGTGGGATTTCTTAACTGGTAAGGACTACACATTCAGAAAGTCTCTGAATAGGGAAAAGAACAAGGGGGGAGGTAGAAAGAAAAAGAGAAATCCATAAATGCAGTCAAAACTTTGTGTCCTGTGAAGAGCAAATATGAAAAAAAGGCTTAGGAGTAATGAAAGATTGTTTATGTATTCTGGCATGAAATGGGGCGGTGTTGTGAGGGCGGCAGGCGCGAGGAGACGGATGGACGGGAGTGACAGGCCGGTATTCATCCTGCACGCCCCAGCGGCCGGACTGCTACTGGCGCTCGACAGAGCAATAAATCACCAGCTCTCCAGTCTGTACCTACAGCTTATTACATCCAAGATGACAAATAAATAATAATCCCTGTCACGCCAGGCCTTTGCTCAAGGATTGAGCCAGAAACCTTTTGCTCATCACTCCTGATCTTAAGTGAAAACACTAGAACAAGGGAATTGAAGGCCATGCTTTACTGAGCTTATGAAAGTTGGAGTGAAAGAGCAGAAAAAAAGGAGAGAGACAAAGTGAGGAGAGAGAGCGAGAGGGAGAGAGAGAGAGAGGCTGAGAGAATGATGCTGCCACTACAAAGCCTTTCTGGGTGTGAAGGGAAATGATCCAGTAAAGAGAGGGAGAGAAAGCCGAGGTGGGGGTG
>JAPTYQ010000012.1:25231408-25242583 GCA_029814465.1 Ostorhinchus cyanosoma | reverse complement strand
ATGGACCTGTGGAGTTGAATTAATGAAGAATTCAGACCCAAGCAGAGCATTTACAGTGTATGTAGACCACAGGGAAACGGTTTAAAATACATAATTCCATTTAAAAAACAACAAAAAAAAGCTAAATATCACTCCTTTAACAAAGTAAAAAGACTTCAAAACAGCAGTTCAGAAACTGATGGGTCACATGATGATTCTTGTATCCACAAAGGTCAATGTATAATACAGAATACACTGCTAAATAGACAAAACTATATTAAATATCACCAAGCAACTTTAGCATTTGATAACATTAAAGTCAGCTTTGATTAACACACTGATTTACAGACTTTTTGAACACCAAATTAACGGAAACATTAGCTGATGTAGTTAAATTAATAGTAAATTGAGTAAATCTCAGGTTGTTCATGAATTTTCAGGTAATTCTTTTTTTTTTTTTTTTTTTTGTTTAAGGATAGTTTGTAATGGTAAACATTTTCATACTGTAATTTTACTTTTTGCACTAAAACACATCCAACCCATTTGAGGTCAATCTGGGACAAATGTGGCCCCTGGACTAAAATGAGTTTGACACCTATGGTTTAGAGTATAGACCACCAGCATAGTACATCAGAGCACTACAACAAACTACAGCTGACAACGGAAATTAATTAACACTTTCCTAAATCATTAAATACAATGTAGTCAAAGTCAGCTTTAGTGTCAGCCCCATGGTGCAAAATGAACATAGTATTATAAAAAAAAAACACACACACACACAAAAATACAGAACAGAAAATAACTATAAACAGAATATATTATGAACAAAGAATATAACTATAAACAGCAGGGGGTTGAGGAGACAATAAGTCTATGAGTCAATAAGTACAACATATCAGTTTTATCAGGTGAATGAAGTCAACTGTCAAATTTACATATTATATGGGTGAGCAGATTGATCAAACAGCCAAAGATAGAGAGACATTATCACAAGATATGTAGCTAATGATCTCATGTTTAACCACTAAAGACAGATTAGCGTGCTTCAGAGGAACACGCCGAGATAATGGTTTTCTCTGCGATAAAGTGAAAAGTGACCACCCGGGTCTTGTGTGTTGACAGCTGACAAAGCCTAAGCTGTCCTGTTAGCCACAAGCTAGCTGCTAATATTAGTGACTAACAGGATACTGACATGCTTACTGATACCGCAACCATGTGCTTAGCATGCTGCTGAAAACAACTTTATCTGTGCGAGTCCTTTTGGAATGTATATTATGATGGACAGACAGTTCCTCCTGGACACCTGCTACTTCAACTTTACTTCTATGCTACAGCTTGCGGTCTCTTCTTGTTCGGACTAGACAGACAAGATCCTAGTCAGGCTTTAATTTGTTCCACCACAGACGTGAAGTCTAAATAAATACATTCTATTATCATCTGGAAATGCCTTAAATTTTTTATTCCAGAAATTACAACAGTTTTCTCCTAACTTTGTTGTTGTTGCTGCAACTGTACTGAGAATAGTCACTTTTCCTTTAGATATATGTGCAAACTTTACTGATATTTACAAAATGTCTAAAAAAGAGTAGTGCATAATGTTGATTTTTTTTCTATTAAATCAAAAATGTGATGATTTGTTTATTTATTATAACAAGATGGCAGGAGAGGTCATGCCATAAACATGGTGACAAACGTATCGTGTTGATTTACAGATTTATTATTATTATTATTATTATTATTATTATTATTATTATTATATATTACCCCTCTATCCTGTACAAAATTTAAAAAATGATAGGGTTTCCTGGTGTATTTTTTATTCATGTGTGTAGTTGTGGAAAAAGGTTTTTCCATTGCAGTTTTGCGTGATATACCAATTGCACCACACCCAAAAAAAACACCTCTTGCCAGCGCAATCGAAATTTTTAGGGTCAATGGAAAAGCGTCTGACACCACAAGTTACTGTATTTACACTGGGTTGCTATGACAACCATCCATGCTGAAGAAGTAGTACTAATAAACCTGCAGTGGAAATGCAGAGTACATGTGCCAAGTCCAAGCCAAGACAGATTACATCACAACAAACAGAGCTGATACCGCAGGTGGAAAAGCAGCATACGGTAACTAATAGGGCAAACTGTGCTGCCTGTAGCCTGCGTGGCAAAAACTGGGGCAAAATCCTCACACAATTACTGCTGATGATGAAGGTTATTGCCATGAGCATGGAGAAAATAGCTTGAAACGGCTAAGCTGAATGCATGAGTATTTTATCTACAAGTATGTCACACTCAAAGCAGAAAATGTGAGTTAGATCTTGGTCACTGCACAAAACAGACAGGCACCTGGGTGGGTTTGAGAGGCCTGATAACAACTGGCTTTCCACTGTTTGCCCTGTTACATTAATGGGGTCGAGAGTTCACACCCCACTCTTCAACTCTTCAGGCCAGGCTTTGAACTCCCGACCCACTTGAGGGTGCAGGGGGGGAGGACCCTCCATGCACAGTAGCTGCATTTACAAATGCATGCTGACTCTATGCCAGCAAAGCGGAATCGAGAGGAGTCTGATAACATCTAGCTTTAGAAGGAGCTGCTCAGCCAGCCCTTTGTATTTATGGGCAAGTCTTATGGTTACCCCCGACCATAAATCATGTTAATTGGTTTACTGATAAAATGTCTGTCAGGCCCCATTCACATTGTGCAGTGGCACCCCCAGTTACTGTTTAATCTTTGTCCTGCAATAGTTCATCTGTTTAACTGACTGGAGGTGAGGAGGAGTGGAAAAAGGGAGTTCTCCATATCACAACGCTGCACTGTGTGACGCAAATGTTCTCTAGTGCTTAGATGACTCGCATGATAAATCAGCAGATCTTCTTTCCAGGTCATTTCTTTTTCCCCTGATTAAATCAATTTCTTGAGACACACACACAAAAAAAAAAAAAACAGCCCACTAATTGTAATTCTTCATGTATGTCTTCTCAGTACGCTGGGTGATTCGCTCAGAAATGGCAAATATCTCATTCTTCGGGGTGACGGTGACAAACAGACAATGTTAAGCCATTGCCTGGGTAAATTGTATCGACTTTCTGGCAAGGACATCGAAGCCCACAGGACTAAACTGTCCCTCGTCAACAGATAGACCACACACAGACTCTCATTTACCTGTCAGATTAACATTAAGAGTGACTCTGCTCCGGGCCATATGGCAAGAAACCAGCAGCGGTACGACGACAACAAGCTATTTGTCTCCAAAAATGTCAAATCTCGTTAATTCCTGACTTTAAAGACATATTAGCGAGCGACGCTGATGGAGACAACAGATCTTAATTGTGAAACTTTTCTTAACTTTACTTTATTAAATGCAAGATCCGAGTAAGAAATCCTGCTGCGCTGATAGTTTATAGTAGCAGATAATTATGCACAGCTTACTTCCCAACTGGACCAGGAGCTGAGGCAATGCATTGCAATCTTCTCTTATTTGGCTGGCGTTGATCTTTGCATGATTAATGGTTTGAAAGGATCCAGAAAAAAGGTCAAATGCGGAGTTGGGGATGGAGCAGCTATGTGGGGTAATTAAGACAAACATGATTAATAACCCCAAGCTGCCACTGTGTTCTGTAAACAAGATGCAGCCAGATGGGATGCTTATTTTGAATACTGTACATTAGTTTTCCAGAACATAAGGGCACGAAGCTATTCAGTGCACTTTTAAATAAGCCCAATATTAATGTTGTTAAAGCACTGTAATAGTTTGTGATGTATGACAAGAGTGCATTAACATTAACAAACTTCATACCTCATTGGTGCTGCATTATTCATCTAAAATAGTATTACATCAGCACCAGTACAGTAATGAAATAGAAAAGTCATTGGGCTTAATTGCTTCCGAGCTTTATAGTTGAGAAGTGGAAGTCCCATTCATATTAACCATAGACAGTTTTAGTATCTGACAGTCAGAACTCCTCCACACCATTAACATTAAACTCTCCTGGTTAAATCATAAAGGAAAAAGAGAAACACTTCACCTATATTTGAGCTATATCTTTTTCTTTTGAGAAAATATTGAAGGTCCAAGCACGAGGCCATAAAAACAAAGATGAATGGTAACTGTGGTGGGTCCAGCCAGAAGAGATCATATCACATTTTTTTAATCACAATCAAGAGCCACAAAAAAAAAAAAAAAGACATTAAAGATGTCACTACTTCCACTAGTGATCATAATTTTGTAGGCCTGGAACACTCAAATACTTCCAGCTTTCAACTTTAATAATCGGGCATTGGCTTCGATTTTAATTATAGAGTGGCGTGCAATGAAGTAATCATGTAAAAACCACCACTTGTCAATGTACCTTTCACTGGCTTTCAAGTAAAATACAAAGTGCTCTGTCCTGTTGCACTCAGGATATCTTTGTGAAGATGGAAATGTTATCCTGCAATGAAGTGGGACACAAAGACAGTTCAGAAATGAATGAATGAATGAGTGTCATTTTCAGCCTCACTATGTCAAGGCTTCACTGCACTGTTAGCATTATTGTTGCTAGGATAACAGGTTTTTTTTTGTTTTTTATACACTTAGTTTTTATTACTTATTTACCTTTTTTTTCCACACAGAACACAACAACAATTGACAACAGATAACAGTCACAATCTAATAGTAATGATAATTTAGCTTAAGGCTTACAGGTGTTTTTAAGTCCAATTTAGTGATTCTGAAGAGCCAAAAGTGTTACCCTTTAACCCCTGACGTGTCTGTGGTGAGCGTTCTGAATGTATGATTTATTTTAAAAAAATTAAAATATTCAATCATTTGCTGATTAGGAAAATTTACAAAACGTGCAGATAGAATAGAACTTGTTCTCTCCATAGATATCTGAGCATGCTCAGTGCACCCCTTCCACTGCCTGTGCAATGGGGGATAAAACATAGAGCAGTGAGTGAGACTGACTTGGTTTGGCTTTTTATTTATTTTTTTTTACAGTGTTTTCCTGGTCACTTTTTGTTTGTACTGTTTGCAGTGTTGTCATCATTTCCCTATTTTTATTTTGTTTGTTTGTTTTTTAAATTGTGTTTTTACCCACTTTCACCCAGTTCAACCAGGTGCCAAAAAACAATGTCTCAGGGGTTAAAGGGTTAAAAGTGTTAACATGCTGATCTTTGCATTAAATGTTTTGACGTCTTTGTAAAGTCATAATGTTGGACTTTTTTGATCATTTTTACAGATTATCTTCAGTTCTCTAATCGTTACTGTTCACTTTATCATGTCATGTGAACTTTAAATATATGTTGGATTATTGAAGCTACGATACCACAAGTACTGGGTTTGCTATTGTTTACTGGTGAAGCCTTTGGTTAGGCCGAAGCCCAAACTAAAGGTAAATTAACTGGACAATGGTTCAATTTGATTCCGACTGAGATCACCTCTTTTGCTATGTGATACAGGATCAGACTGTCCAAAAGTCTAAACTATACAAAGCATGTTATAGCATATTATTACTTTACATGTCAAGTCTTTTTCCAGACTTTTTCCTCACAATTGCACATAAGAAACAAATGCTGACTCTCCTGGACTTTCTCTTTATTATTTACTAGGTTGTACATGCATCCTGTGTTTGAGCGATTGAAAATGTGTGATGATGTGTGTTCTAAAAACTGTAAATTAAGATGAGAAAACAGAGCACGTCCAGAACTAGCAGCTCCTCTGTGTCCCAGATAACAGAGGTCAGTATAATAGCTCCATCACGTCGAGACTTTCAAGACAAGCTGTGATTACGTTCCTAACTGAGAGGGGAAAAGTCTCCCACTCTTATTCAATCCATTATCTCGCCTCCTCTCCGTCTTTCTGCCCACTAGTGTGACTGACAGTATAGAGGGATCAGGTCCAGCTTCCAGGGAAAGCAGGGAGACAGGTGTCAAAATGGTCCAGCAAGCAAATCTAACCCTCACTAATCAGCCTTGTTGTTCCTCTACAATCCATGTCTAGTCCACAGCTCTCATTCAGTGTGAAAAACAATTACAGCGGTTTGAAGTTGAGTGCGCACTAACTCACCTGTCTCTTCTGATAAGTGTAAAGACAGAGCAGAGGGAGGGGGCATTGAACCGGAGAAGGAGGGATGTAGTGCAGAGCATGACGTCAAAAGTGGTTGGATATTGGATATTATACAGTGTGCATAGATGCCATATCGAACCTCTAGAATGCATCAGTCGCAGCCACACTGGAACAGATTTATGATGAAGTCAGATCACAGAAAATGCTTCACTTTAGGGTTGTTTTATAGCCAACGACACCTGAAAACCAACTGAAATTCTGTTAGTTTTTTTTTTTTTTTTTGGGGGGGGGGGTGTTACATGAAACTTAACCCATAAAATCCCAGTCCTGCTTTTGTGGCACTTCCAAAATATTTTTTTCTCTATAAATAACTTGTCTAAAATGATTTATCACCATTTATTATGACAATCATCCACTGTATTTGGTGTTTTTTCAGGGAACATCAGGTATTTTCCTATATTTAATTTATCAGTCCTACAGATGTTCATAAAAGCTCAGATCAAAGTTAAAAGTTATTTTTCAGAAAAGAGAAAATTGAAGGAAAAGTGACTTTTTCAGTTAACTGAGCATAAACCAAGTGTGTCCATCCACTGTCACTGATCCAACTCCATGGGTTTTACTAGTGAATCAATGCTGTAGAAGATGACGGTGTTTCCACGGTAACTACGGAGCGTCTGAACATCCATATAGACCATATGTGATGACCATGAAAAGATGACAAACTGCATTTTCCACCAATTATTTATTGATAGGATTAGTGGATCAACAGGTATGAAACAGTTCGATTAATAAATGGTTTAGGTTGTCAACAGCTGTTTTGGTCTTTATGGGTTAAACGTAGTCCCTACTCTGATAGTTGAGGCACTTTGGGTGGCACTAATGACACTGAATATTTATTTTTTTCAAACGTAGGTTATTATCGAATTTTGACGAATAAATAAACAGCAAAGCAAATAACATAACCAGTTGTCCAGTTGGATAACATAACCAGTTGGAATTCACGTAGTACATTATGGTGTGGTGTATAGCTCCAATCAAAAAGTCTCAGTATCACGTCATGTAAATATTTCTTTTTTCCACTTTTTGATGAAAATGTCCTCTTTTGTGCCCAACATATAAGTATCCAAATGAGAATATCTCAAACAATTTTTCCAGCCACTGATCCAGCTTTGGGGTGTCCACCTTAACCCTCAAAGGCCTAAACAGCCACCAGTGACCACAAACATCTATTAATGTAAAATGTTTCATAACTTCTTGATGCCTAACCCTATTAATATATGTAAATAATTTCAGTAAAATGCAGGTTCTTATCTTTTCATGGTCATCAGATTTGACCCATTTGCATGTACAGAGCCTCCACAGTGAATGTGGAAACACTGTCATTTTCTTCAACCCACAAAGAATGACAAATAGCAGTGGTTGTAGATTTTTTGTTTTTATGCATATTTCACTGAAAAGTCACTTTTTCTTTAGTTGTCTCTGTTGCTATAGTTACCTTTGATTTTACTCTTTTATTTAAATGATCAGTAAATTACATACAAGGAAACACCTGATTTTCACAGAAAAATGCTAAAGACAGGCAGAATTATTGTAATATATGGTGATATGCCAGTAAAGTGAGGTTAAATGTAGAGAATAATACATCTGGGAGTCACCACAATAGTCATTCTGGGACTTTAAGGGTTAAACCAGTCAGTGGTGACAGCTTTCTTACATGCCTCTAGTAAAACCTTCTTTCAACACATCAAAAATGTTCTAAAGATACATCACCAAGCAGGTGTATAGAATTCCATATACCACAATTATTTTAATAGCTGCATGGATGTTTTTTGCCAATGCGGTCTTATTTTTGTACAGTCTAGTCTCGACCATTCTCAGACTCACAACTCAGCCTCTTACAGTGCGGTTTTGTACTAAGGTGCCTACTTTTTATTTGAGGTGTTATAAAGACGCAGATTAAATTCTTCCTGCAGAATTCCCTTCATATTGCAGTATCTGTAGATGTAGATTGCATCTCATTTGACCATATTCTTCTCTGTAGTTTGGATCTTCGGCTCTGCTTCCCATTTTGATTTTATGCATAATGCTGATTCCTCCCTGTTTTCTCCAAGTGCCCAGTAAAAAGCAGAAATATTCCAAGACCTTTTCTCTTCATATGCATTAACCATCACTGCAACCTTATTTAAAGTGTCCACTCTTTTGTGTTACAGTCTCTTAACTCCAGGTATGTATATATTTTTAAATCTTTATTTTCAGTCCATCCTTTTTCTTGAGATCCTGGAAGCTGATAAATTGACCACTTTCTGAAACTCTACAGATTCCATTAAATGTTTCTGAGTGCAACATTTGATTTCAGCAGACTAATTTGTATTACTTTCTTTGACTTTAGCCCACAGTTTAAAAAAAAAAAAAAAAAAACAGAATCTGAAGGAACCTTTTAGTTCCTGGCTCTTGGGTTCTGTGGCTAAAAGGTTTGAATACTGTCAGTGGAAACCCAGCTTATAACCTACTACTTGCTGCCTTGGGAAAAAAAAATAAAAAAATTCAAGACCTGAATCCTACTGAAAACCTCTGGAACACGATCAAGCGGAAGATGGATGGTCACAAACCATCAAACAAAGCTGAGCTGCTTGTGTTTTTTGCTCCAGGAGTGGCACAACGCAGCCAACAGCAATGTGAAAGAGCGCTGGATGCCAAGAAAACATGCATGAAAGCTCTGACTTGGACCTGGTTTGTCCAAGTTCAAACACTAGTATTGTGTTGTTTAAAAATGAGCTTTCCATTATTCAAGGTCTGCATTATTTAGTGTTTTAACCTGAGGCCTGTTTCATGAACCAAGTTTAACAGATTAGCCAAGCTTTCTTTTTATTCTGGCTGTTTGTCTGACTTGCGGTGAAACTAGTCCGAGCAACTAAAGATGAATTGGTTTAACTCCAGCTCACATTTTCTTAAAATATGTGGAATTGTAAGAGTAATTTTACAAAAGAAAGTTAACTTTGCTCAAACACATACCCATAAATAGTAAGTTCCACAGTGTCTTAAGTTTTCCTTTAACTGTATGTAACTGCATGGAGCTAGATCTTAAATGTATGACTAGTATTGGGATGCATTTTCATTTCGTAATAAGATTTTAAGTTTTTTTTTATGCATAATTGTACACTATAATGAATGATTTTAGGATGACTTGTTACTCTTGTGCTTAAGGGATAATTCTGTTAAAATAAGTCATACATTCTGTTGTTTGATAACTCCATTATGGGGACAATATTGCACTGAATCTTACTGTAATGTAGCATAGTGTAATGTAATGTAAGCTAATGTAACCTATTGTACAGTATCATAGCACATCATATTCTAATGCATCATCTTGTAATGTATTGTATTTTTGAGTACTGAACAAACACCATATCTTTTCCAACTGTTCCCGGTCTCTTGCATTAAATAAATAAATAAACCATCCTTCCTGACATTATGTTCTGTGCAAAACAAGATTGTAAAACTTAACAGTGTATAAGAATACTACCTGAGAGTTCTGGTTGTCAAAGTCACTGTCAAAACGAAGACAATTCATTTTTACAGGCTTAAATATTTATGACGCTTTAGACTCTGTTTTTATCTGTTAAACAGCGTTCATATTTATAAAAAAAAAAAAAAAAAAAAGGGATTCATTAATTAACTATCAACAGCCCGTGGTTGTGTTTATTCAGAGGGGACTCTGTCCCAGCAGCAGCAGCAGCAGGAGGAGGAGGAGGATATGTGAGCTTCAAAGAAACTGGGATGGACAAGGCACCACACACTCATGTATTGAAATAATAGCTGACAAAGATCCTCAGCATTTGTGTCAGTGTAATGCTCAGTGGCACCAAAAGCAGCGCCACTACCGCAGCCTCGGCTTTAATTCGTGGTGATGGGCCGGGGACTCTCTGCAGGCCGAGAAGGCCTACTGATGCGGTCTGCAGTCGGAGCTAATGCACGGGCTTGATGGGAGATGAGTAAAGGGTGTGTGTGTGGTGTAGATGGGAGGGGCGGGGGTGATCGCAGCCAATGGGTACATGCTGAAGTAAGACCACAGTGACAGTTAGCAGCTGCGAGAACTTTCATTTTCACTCGGCAGGAGTTGGCGTTAAGTAAGACCGTTTGAGAGCTTTGACAGAGGGGTGTCGCAGCTCTGTGATTAAATGGCAACTATGTGCAAACCTCCGCAAGTAGCTGAGGGTGAACGATGGAGTTTGACTGGTCAGGGGGAGGTGAAGTCATCGCCGGGACGCTTTGATCCAACGCTCATGACATTGGTTTGGATCCAGACAAGAAAGATGATTTGCCAATAAATTAAAAAGAGCTTCATCATCATGTTTATTTTACTGGAGTTGACTGAAGTTCACAGTCTTAATCTGCAAATGTTACTAATATTTTAGCACAGCTGAACTAATAAAAGTAGGTACTGTACTGTGAAAGGACTGTATTACATAAATGACCTGTATTTAATGACTCAATTACCTTAAAAACAATAATATAGATGCAAAACAAACAAAAATACAGTGATATATGGATCAGTTGGTCTGTGAAATGTTAAAATATGTTTGTCAAAATCATTTCTCATAATTGAAAGATATTGAATTAGGGGTAGGGATGTAATAAAGTAATGTAACGAAGTCTGTCAACTCATATCATGATTCAGTTGCATCATTCACGTAATTATTTTGGACATATGACAGTGCAACTTCTAAAAGAACATTTTATTTCATCATTTTGTTACTGATTATAAGATAAGTGGTTTTATTTACATATTTGTTCATTTAGTTTGTCTACTTGTCTACAACCCTTTAAGACCTAGAACTACTTCTGTGGTGACTTCCAGGTGTATTTTTCTCTACATTAACCTTATTTAAAAACAATTTAACAAATCTTCTTCTACATTTTTCAGTGAAAAGCTAATATTTCCCTAGATTTATTTAATCTCTTGACCATGAAGATGTTCATAAAAGCTCAGTCAATTCACAGGTTATTAAAACAAGAAACCTGCCTCAATTACTTAAATAGGATTCTTAGTTTTACAGTTATTAAACATTTCATACTGCAAAAAATCTAAATCTTATCAAGTGTATTTTTCTCAGTTCTAGTCCAAATATCTCATCACACTTAAAGTAAGACAT
>JAPTYQ010000012.1:25182954-25198112 GCA_029814465.1 Ostorhinchus cyanosoma | reverse complement strand
AAAGATGACAAACTGTATTTTACACCAATTATTCACATGTATTGATAGGATTAGTGGATCAACAGGTATTAAACAGTTTAAATCAGTAGATGCTTTTGGTCGACGGTGGATGTTTGGGTCTTTATGGGTTAACAATATTCATGCAAAAGTCTAAACTCCTGCTGATACACACGACTCTTACTCTTCAAAGTCTGCAGAGTTTACGTTACACAACAATGGTACAGTGTCCTTTTAAGTTGAAATCTACGTCCGCACTAACAATAGACCCATCATAAACCTGTATTCAGGCTTTGTTCCCGTCACAATACCGTCTTGTTTACGTTACAAAGAGTGTGGTTTCTCCTGAGTGAAAACAACACAGACAGTACTTCAAAGCAGGAGATTCATCACCGAGTGTCGGCCCTCCCACCCACGCTACACCTACACATCGCTGTGATCAGGTCATTTAGCTGTTTAATGTGGTATGACATTTTATCCCCACCTTAAGCACCTTAAAGCAGTGTGTTATGCGCTAATAATTTGGCTGTCAGCAAACGCCTCAGAGTTTCTTTAACCCACTGAGAGGTTTAATCTCAAAGAAAGGAGGTGAACGACCAAAACCCTGAGGAGGATGATGTTCATTTGACGAAAAGAGAAACCAGGCTTCAGGCAGGGTTCACCAAAGTAAATTTAAGACTTTTTTAAGACGCTTTTCTGAGCACGGAGAATTAAATCTAATACCTGTTTCCAAACTAAAGAGCAAAGTATGAAAGACTTATTCACACACAACAAACATGGCAAAGAATTCACTCCTAAACATGTTTTTTTCCTCCAGCTGATAATTTTAAAAATCAGTTTTTATTATATGTTATATAAATCTGATTCAATCTGTATTTTCATGTAGCACAGTGACAAATTAAAGGAAAATGTCCAATGTACTGACATTTTCATTAGTTTTTATTTTTATTTTGGTGTCACGTCACTTTCATTTTAAACAAGTAATTTTATGTTCAGAACTTCAGTTTGTATTTAAGTTTCTCGTGTATTAAGAAGAAAAAATATATGACAAATATGACAAAAAAAACCCAGTCTATTAAAGTTCTTATATTTTGTAATATTGAATGTTATTGAATGTGTCATGCTGCTGCTACACTGTAATTTACCATTTTGGGATAAATAAAATCTATCTAATAACATTTCATTAATGACAATAAAAAAAGGAGCTGACTTTATCTCCAACTCAATGTTATTTTAATTTCACTAATACTAATTGAACTTTTTATTTAGTTTGGACAGTTCCTGAGAATTGTCAAAAGGTTCACATTTATAAGAGTTTTGTAAATACTTTTTCTTCTACAAAATTCATTGGCTATTAAATCAGACTATTCAAAGCTTCACTTCTGATTTAACTCCACATGCTAAACCAAGTACAAAATACTAAAACTAAATCCAACCTAAACAATAACTGGCAAATTCCTGAAAATACATTAAAAACTAGTTTTGTGAGAATAATCGAACTGAAACCAAAAGTCAAACTGAAGGACTCATTAAAAATAATGTCTGAATTATAAGAATAGGTTCTATCAATAGCTTGTTTTCCATTTACGTGTCCTGCAGACACCATGGAAATGTACACACTTTACTTTGCTGATCGTAAGCGGTTAGAGGAACCTGTTTACCACGGACATGAACTGCGGCTCTAAACATTTTGTCACGCATCTAAATATCTGCATAGAGGATCATGTTATGCCGGAGCATCTGCGTCCAATCTGAATAACTAGCATGACTCCCGTGCAGATGGTCACAGGATGTGACCACTTCGCATCGCCTGTTCCCATCCATCTACCACTAAATAGCTCCTTTGACACCCTGCGCCCGCTTTTTTGTCCAGGGCGGCTCACATGATCGCCACCATTTTCAACAAAACACAAGAAATTAGAGATGAAGAGCAAAACACCACAGAGTCTGTACCTCCCACAAGAACTTTTGACCCATTTGTGGCGAGCCGTGAGTCACGAGTTAGTCCTCTTGATATCACTCCTTTGAAATCTTAATGTCGAACTGCCCCTCTTCATGGCCCCTGCTCAACAGCTAAATCAGATTTATAACTACTGTCACAGGCGGGGATGACAGATAAATTAATCTTCCCTTCATGAGTTTACATCTTGGGCATCTGGACTGCTGATCTCGCCCTAACAAGCGCAGAGGTCTCGGCGAGCTGTCTTTTAATGTTGATGTGTTCGTGGCTGGAGATGAATGGCTCTGTCACAGGAATCTATTTATACAGCAGTTATATGGCAGTGCCACCAGATCCAGGACATTGCACTTCCATGAGACGAGCACCAGCATCTGTTAGAGGAAGTCAGCAAATGACACTTGTTTGGATTTGGAGCACTGTTCAATGTAATGTATGTCAGCTACTGTGAGACCTCAGAGAAGCATATTTAACAAAGATATACTACATGGTCCGATTTAATTTCACTCTGAAAATGAAAAAAAAAAAAAAAGTCATTACCGGAGCTGCACGTTTTTATCTAAATAACTGGAAACATTAATAGAAAATTCAGCTAGGAGAATATATAAACCTTGCACTATCCAAAATGTTACAAATATCTCATCACAGGTCTATATATTATCATTTTGTTATAGTATCATCTTATTGTATATAACAGAATTTTAACCCAAAAAGACTCAAACAGCTACTGGCAACCAAAATCATCTTCTAATGTAACCATTTAATACCTGTTGATCCACTAACCCTATCAATTCAAGTAAACAACTGGTGTAAAATGCAATTTGTCATCTTTTCACGATCATCAGATATGACATTCAAAGGCTCCGTAGTGAACATAGAAACACCATCTTCTACAACATTGATTCACTAGTAAAACCTACAGAGTTGGATCAATGACAGTAGATGAAGACAGTTTATGTTCAGTTAATGATACATTTCACTGAAAAAGTCATGCTTTCTTTGGTTTTCTCTGTTTTTGACATGACAGTCAACTTTAATCTGAGCTTTTATGAAAATCTATATAATCGTGAATAAAATATAGGAAAATACCTGATTCACACTGAAAAAATGCTAAATTCAGAGCATAATATAATAAATGGTGATAAGTCATTTAAGAAAAGTTAGAGAAAAAAAATATTCATTTGGGAACTGCCACAAAAGTAGCAGAAATGTTAGTAGTATGTATGTAGTGTTAATGTGTTTATTTTCTCCACTGGTTTAATGACATTTTCAGTGCTTAAGTATTTATGTGATTTCTTTGTTTAACCAAATCTCCTTATAGTATGGAGTCAATTCCTCTATGTGCTTTCAAAGTTTTGTGATAACATGAAAAAGTAACCTATATTACATTTCTGAGACTCATTTAGGGTAAAAAAATACAAACATGATGTCTTTTTCCCCCCAATATTTTTTTATTGAAGAAAAATAGGACACTTTGAATCACAGAATTCAAATTTATCCTCCTTTTTCAAGTATATACATACATGCATTTACACACACTACACATATATATATATATATATATATATATATACACACACACACAATCACAAAAAAAATTATTAGACCACTCTTGTTTTCTTCAATTTCTTGTTCATTGTAATGCCTGGTACAACTAAAGGTTTTCTTGGACAAATATGATAAAAACATGTCTTAAGAGTTTCATTTCAGAGCTGGTATCTATGCATTTTCCATGTTTTCTTGGTAATAACCAAAATCACTTCAGTTCTTACATCAGTATGTATGGCATTGTACCAACAAAAACAGTGCTTTTATTCATTCCATGTTTTCTTTTCTGTCTGTTTTGGTCACATGATACAGGAGTTAGTACTTCTTTGCATAACCATGGTTTTTGATGACTTTTGATGGTCTAATATTTTTTTCCGTGATTGTACATACATACATGCATACAAAAACAAATGAAAGAGCACAAAAAATTAAATGTATACTGAAATAAATTGCACGTGCACCCCAGCTCATCCTGACTAGTCCAAAATAAAGTAACACATTATGTATTATAAAGTACAACCATTGGCACACTTTCAATTGGGAAGTAAACATTTTTGCAGAAATTATTACATGCATTACCTTTTTATGAGGAATTAAAGCTGCCAGGACTCAGTGTCATAAGAAAACAAGCCCCGACTTGGAGATTAACATGTTACCATCAAATATATTAAGGAGTTACTTCCAAGTAGGCTGATGGACAGGACCACCAGGACTGTAGAAGCCAAGCCTGTCATTGGCTGCCCACCCTCCTCCGTACCTACCACACCTCCACAGCCCGTCACATGAATCCCAGCCACCACCCTCCACTGCATCGCCAACAAAAGATGCTTTGAGGTCATGCTCTTCTTCTTTGTGCCCACCACAGCGCGCGAAACCAAAGAGAACAGAGCCACACGAGACGAGGACGACTTAAGAGGAGATTAAAAGGAAAAGGCGTCCGTCACAGGAAAAGGGCTCCAGAGTTTTATTACATTTTCGGTAAATTAGATATTAAAGATGTTAAAAAATTTACCAAATGATTTATTGACTCATTGAGGTGAATAAAAATCAAAACATTTGATTTATCGGCCTTCACTGATGATATTATCCCTGAGCTTTAGCTGCTCCCCCTTTTATATTCATCGCCCCAAGAATCCTCTGTGGGGGTTTAAAACTTCAAACAGTACCTCATGAAAAAGTCAGGAGGTGTCAGACATGTGTTCCCTCTCCTCACCCCTCCCCAACCCCGCCGGCTTGCCAACACCAAAGGCCAGAATTGATTTTGTGTGAAGCAGGACCAGCTCCACCCCCGTCAGGGATCACCTGCATAACCCCTGCCTGTGGCTTTGATACAGCACTAACAATTAGAAAGCTAAATATTGACGATTTATCTGCCATTTTCAGGCTGAATTTGGCTAATTGTGAACAAACACACCGCCTGTTTTGTACTGTGTGATTTCCTGTCAGAACATCTGAAGCATGTTAAATAGCCACGCTTAATTTTTTTTTTTTTTTTTTGCTCTAATTCCATGTGGATGATCCTCATGTATGAGCTAATAAAGTAAGGTTTATGTAAGATTCATGACAGATTATGTGAGGTAAGAGTACTGTCCTGCAAATAAGCTGGTTTTAAAGTTAGTCCAGCTGTACATAAAAAAAATGTAGTATGAAAGGTCATAGAAGAGCCAACAGAGATAAAAGTCTGAGGTGGCTCTCTTGTACGGTGATCCATTTACGATCCCCTTTAAATTAAACATTCCTTCCTGTTTGTCTGCGTGTTCTCATGTTAACGGACGACGGCAACACAGAGAAGGTAAACTTTCCCCTGATGTTCAACTCAGATTTTTATGTTGCTTTTTAGTTTTAGACTGTTGTATACGGTGCAAAGTCACATTTAAAGCCTACATCTTCATTTTTTGGTTTTTATGCTAATAGATGTAAACATTTGCACCTCTTTGATACTTATATTCAAGACATTTTTTATTCTCTTTTGTGATTCTTCATCTTATAACCTGATCTGACAAACAACACTGCACCACAATTGACTGTTCACCTTAATCAGAAGAGACTGGTTTGATCAGGGGGAATTTTCATTTGGGTTGAGAGGGGTGGTGTAAATCTCTGATAATCTGTCCAGCAGGAAAATATTAGAACCTATCCAACTGTTTCTCTTCATTGTTGAACACCTCAATGGTCGAAAGGTCATCCACAGAGTATTCAGGAATGGAAGTAAGATTCTGCTATTGAGCAGAGCATCAGAAGTTTACTCTCTACTCTCTATCCAGTGACTGCTAGACTAATTCTCAATAAAAAAAGTATTTTGATTACAGGTCTGGATGGAGCAATCAAACAACTATAACATTGAACAACAAAATACATTTCTTATTAGTGAAGGCTTTAAAGGCAGTTGTTTGTTCCTCTTTAAAAGCTCTGTTTGTTACAATTTTTCAGCTTCTGATCCAAAAGTTTCAGATTTTTCCCTGTTTGCATGACTTTTTATATTGTGATTAGGCGCAAAAATTTCTGTTAATACAAGATTTAACACCACATTTGCTCTGGTCATGCATTGTTACGCCTTTTACACCGTCTTGATCTCACTACTTGTTTTATGATTTTTATCCGAGTACCCCTTGTTCTGTCTTTCATGTATTTTATTTTGTAATTAGGACAAATAATCCTTTTATCACAGTTCTGTGTATTTTACTCTGACAGATGGCAACCTAGTAAATGTAACTGGGTGCTTCTACGAAACTGGTCCTAAAAACAGGACGTGGGGCTAAAAATTCACACCAGATGTAGACTAATGTTATGAAGTAAGTTTGGAAGCACTTTGGGTCTGTTTTTAAAATAAATATTTACTGAGATAAAAGAGACAATTTTTCAGATTAAACACATTATTAGATTATTTTTTAATACAAAAATCTGCATGTAACATGGTAAAAAGGACATGAAAATTACACACTACTGTATTTTTTATATCTTTTTATTCTCTCACAGGTACATTTTTGGGAATTGAACTAATTATGCAAAGAGTGTTTCGCAAAAATGCCCGATGTTGAAAAATCACAATTTATTTTTATTTCAATGGGCAGGTTCCGCATGTAATGCAAGTGGACACAATGGGTTACACATGAAATCTGGAATGAGACAGATTCATGAAAAACCTGCATGCATGGTTTAGAAAAACCACTACAATCAACAAATTAAACACAGTGTTTTTATTTATAGCGGCATATACCATTAGACCATTAACAGCCATGTTTTCCAGATCAAATGCACTGACAGCTAAGTAGTTTTTCCTGTCTCAATTTTGGTCCCAGTTTTTGCCCCAATATTTGATCAAAAATGCATTAATTTTGGGATGACTCAGAGTAAGAGTATAATTTTTTTGCATTTATCTGAGGTCATCATTAGGTACATCCTGGGGGAAAATAAGTCTTTATTTCTCTTTTATTATTGGACCTAAAAAGATGGAAAAGTTCAAGGTACCAAAATGAACTCAGTTTCATAGATGCTCCCAACTCCAAAAGTTTGGGAAAGGCAGTTTTAGAGGAAAACATACTGCATAGTTCATGTAGTATTGGAACAATAACAGAATTAAAGGACTGTTTTACATCAACGGCAGCCATCTTGGTTGTTTATAAAATGCTAGTGCCGATCATAGTATCAAAACCTGCCCCCAAACATAAAAAGAGCAGTGATAGGCCAGTCAGCTTTTGGCCAGGAGGAAATCTGGTTGAAAGAGAGGAGGATGCATCTGTCAGAGCAAATAAAACATTAGCTCTCAGATTGGTCTGGTTCTTACCGTCCCTCTTTATCTTGATTGAAAAGTCCTTCAGATCAGTCCAGTCTCTTCCACTTGAGGTGGTTAGACGAGACATTTTTATTCTTATCGGGCTGTTATTTTGAATAATAGGGTCCGTGTAAATGCAGATACTCTACGCTCCTAAATGCAAAGCTACAAAACAGACTGATAGGTGAGTGTGTTCAGGAAGGCAGAAAATATCGGATGCTTGTGATTCATTTAGGTGAACTGCCCCTTTACAAAAAAACATATTGCACTAAACATTATGTCTTATGTAAACTGTTGTTCCTGAGCGCATCTGGCTTTCATAACCAGCTCGCTGTGGATCAATGAGGCATCTGTAACGCACAGCTCGGTAGAAACACTTCATAATACGTTCTCCTCCGGTATTCACTGTAAACAAATAGCTCTCAGCGCCGTGCGTCTTACTGTACATTGATCACAAGCATGAGACCCCAGGCAACAATGCACAAAAGAAGAATGGCTTCCTTATTTTCACTCATCCGAGGCCCGGTGCAGCCTTTAATAGACAGAATCAGAATGTCTGCTGTGGTGTTGCAGGCTTTATGAGACCATTACTGCTTTTTATTGTGTATCCCTGCACTAATGGGTTTCTATAGTCCTTCTGATTTATGGCCCGTCAGCTTTGTGGCTGTCCATTAGAGCAGGACGTTGACATGAAGCCAGCGGTTGAAGTGCCCACTGTTGAAAAATAAGGAAGTCTCCAGAACGCATTCACGGCCGCTGGTTTTCCAGACGGTTTTTGTCTTTTTCATCCGCGGCCGTTTATTAAGTCATTAACTGTAGACAAGTATTGCACTGTTGCTGAGTGATGTGCTGTGGAAAAATCAAAGTTTGTCAAATCCATTAACACTTAATACTTGGAATCCGCTTCATTACACTGCGTTTTATTACAGGTTATTAACTGCAGTTGTAGTCCTTAAACGTCATTAAATGTCATTAGCATTTTATCCCCCAGTTTTATTTTGTAACGTGTTTATTTGGTGGGTGTTATCCTTCTAGTTCCTGGTGCTGACATCAGTCACAACTGGCAAACCTGCGATGTTTAAAATTTATGATGAATTGGGTCTTGAGCTGTCATTTTAACTGCTTACATTAAGGTGCATTTAGAGCTTTTCCTGGTTTTGAGTGTTTGGTTGTTTAAACACATTCTGGGGTCTCAGTCTTTCGCCAGATTCAGACTGCTCAACATTTTTGTCTGCTGTGATGGTCGCTGTGCTAAATGAGGCAATTACAGAGCCATAAATTCTTGCTGTGCTAGTGACTGTAGAGGAATATAACATAAGTGCTTTTACTCAAGGGCAGTAGATATTCAAGGTACTTGTGCTTTACTTGACTTTATTTTAAGCTACTTCTGTTGTACTACATCACAGAGACAAATTCCCTACTTTGTACTCCACTATATTGGATAGATTTAGTTACTTTTCCGACTGCAGAGCACGATTTTTTTTAATAAAATGAAAGATGAATTGTTCCTCTTTCTTAGACTAAATAAACTCTTTAAAACCGTCTTTGATTTGCTGGTAGACGCACCATCACAAAACAAACCGGCTGCTCTAAGTTGACTTTTTGGAGATAAATGATTTAAGGCTCATTTATGCTAGCTGTATGTATGAAATCAGTGCATCTATTTCTAACGTCATGCGTCACTGCCGTCATACTAGATGTGTCCAGTGTGTTGAAATTAGCAATTCTCACTCAATCCACCAGAAAGCGACTCTCTTAATTAGTATCCTGGTCGAATACCATGAAGAGTAAAGTTTTGTCAGAAGAAGATGAAGAAAGTCAATAATAAACATGGTGATGACAGTAGAAGTATTGCTAATGTGGATACTAATGTTGATATTGAGAAGGGTAGCTGTCATAAATGTGTTGGTAGTTTTTCATTAACTCGCACAGTCGCTCTTTGAAAAGTTCCACTATTTCTGGAAATTCTCTTCAAATCGCAGCACTGCCTCCACAGTTCCAAGTGGTACTGCTCCATATTCTTCATCTGGGTTCACATCCGCACACTCCCCGGGGACGGACAGAACAACGAAAACAAAGGACAAAACAGAACGCTTCATCTGTATCGGTCTACGTTTTTAATGTAACTTTGCTAAAACACTTCTCACAAACAATAATTTTGTGGATTGCCTTTAGCTTTGATTACAGGATGAAATTCACCATAACATTGTTTATACATGCAATGCTTAAACGATGTCAACATTTATTTTTGTCCAAAATTGCAATTGATTTTTTTTTTTGTAACCCAGAACTTGTACTAATGATGAAGAATCATGGATTGGTGATCAGTGATAGAAAGCTGTTATCCATGTTAACCACACTGCCCCTATAGGCTTGTACAGTAGGCACTAGGCATGGTGGGTAATCACTTCATCACTCTGGAACTGGGTCGGTCAGAACTCATCAGATCACATGACCTTTTTCCATTGAAACACAGTCCAATCTTTAGGCTCTCTATAAACTGATGGATGTTTAAGAAATGAGAAGCTACTCAATGCATAAGTTAAAGGGTTAAAGAAGTTGTTGTAGATCAAACATATTAAACCACTACAGTCATTATCTAATGGATGGATAATAAGTATTTACTTAGGAAAACCCAGATGGGATATTTTTTAGCTGCTCTGGGTATATGTATCATTCAGAATCTCATCTAAAGCCTCATGTCTGTCTGATGATGCTAGAAGCTAACACTGGCTAACACTGTAAAGTGAAGATTACATAAAAATGTTATGAAACTTGGTTAATTCATTTCCATGTGTACCTGGCTGCAGTAATTTAAAAGCTTTAGTCAAACTTGTGCAAATTGACAACTTGTCTGAACGTCAATTAAAACACACTGTCGCCTCTCAACTGAATAAAATAACTAAAAAAGAAAGTTTGTCATCGACTGTCATTTAAAATAACATGGATCTAATTCACCAGACCTCTGAAACTGAGCCAATTCGCTCCAGCTCTCATAATCTGGACGGCGACGTGGAAACAATCTCGGCTAAATTTTCACCAGACGAAGCCAAATTCTCCTCTTAAAAGATAAAGAGTCTCCTGAGTGACATTTCAACAGGCTGCTCCTATGTTACAGGCAGATTGAAACTCGCCCGAAGACAATGACAAGCTCCTCTCTGTCTGATGTCACTTCCCATTTCCAGGCCGACGACTGCTATCTGCTACTGGCTCCTGCCAATAATAGATCATCAAAACAACACAACCCTTCTTGGCACCAAAATAAAGGCAGCGGTCCACGTCTGTGCCACTCAGTTGTCAATTAACAGTCCTCTTCACGCTGACACTTGTGACTTAAAAGAAACAGTCGAGGATGTGATGAATTTGAGCCGACAGACGAGGAGGCAGAGCGCTGCGTCGCACTACCATAATGCGCTTGAGATATGGATAACAACTGACACCAGTGGCAGGTCTTATGAAGTTTGATTTCATTTGTCAGGCCTCTTCTACTTTGTCTTTTAGCTCACTCTGTCTTCAATCATTGTGGTAATAGCTCATTCTCAGAGCCTCAAGACATTCACACTCCTTCCCCATTTAATATGCAGAGTCACAAATAGGTGCTGTTTTCGGCTTCACAACAAGGGATCATATGTTGTACCATGTGCTATACACAGTAGGCTGTACTGTATATATTTAGTGCGTAAGTGCAGTCTACCTTCGTCAGTTAACACATGATTTTACACCCCATTGCAGCACACGCAGGGTCACCTGATATTTCACATAACATTTCTCACATGATTTTTTTTTTCTTTTTTTTAATAATTTAACCATAACAAAGCACACACCAGAGGAATCAGTGGAGACACACGATGTGGAGACGCAAAGAGAAACTTATGTGATCAAATATAAACTTTAGAGGAAGCATGTATCCCCTATGTTTTGTACCACAAAGCAGTTGACAAAAAACTATGGCAGAATTTTATAGATCAACTGTGATCTGTAATGTTGTGCTAATTATAAGCTGAGGAATAATATTGTTGTATTTTTATACTTATTTGTCTTAAGATATTTCAGGTTGTACATGGTTGTTCAGATTATGTACATTTTCATTATGTAATCTTCACTTTTGTCACACAAAAAAAAAGGAGAAAATTCTGTATTATTATTTATAGGTTATTTTACTGGTCCGGCCCACTTGAGATCACATTGGGCTGTATGTGGCCCCTGAACTAAAATAAGTTTGACACTCCTGTTGTAAATAATAAACCCTCTATGGTGTCACTGACTGCATTGTGAACTGTACTTTTGAAGCCTTAAGATGCATGAAATGGCCACTTCCATGTTTTTTTTTTTTTTTTTTTATGAATGAATGGGTGGAGGTGGACAATGGCAAGGGATGCCACTGCCTTTTACTGAAAACACAGACCACTTCCTCTAACAATAGAGGTAGAGGGATATGGGTTTATCTAAGGTCAATGACGATGCCAATTTTTTACAATTTGGTCAGCCGATGGACAATGTCTACAGCCAATTTTTGAGGCTGATATTTAAGGCAGATTGTTTTTTTTTTGTTTTTTTTTTTTAAAGCACATTGACTTAAATACAATTGGAACACTTAGATAAGTATGCAGCAATATAAATGCAATTATTAAGACACGTAACCAAACTACTCTTAACATTGATTGGACTTCAAGTGCTGCCCACACAGGTACCTAATCGAATATCTTATAACATTTTTACTACTGATTAAGTATCGGCTTTAAAAAAAAATGTAAAGGCTGATATTGATTTAAAAAAAAATCTATATATTGGCCAGCTGATATATTGGTCTATCTCCAGTAATAAAAACTATCAATTATTTTAATTTTCTTGATAAATGTTAACACAAACAGCTTGCTTTGATAACAATGCCAAAGCTGTCAAATGTATAAACACTCATCACGATCTGACTTAATTAGCATGCTAGCTGGCAGATCATAGATTTCAATACAAATGAATGCTAACATCTGCTAATACAGCTAAACCAGCCTATGCAAGTTATACCGATTATTGTTTTAAGCACCAGTAAACCTCATGACAGAATTTTCAGAAGGTTTTGTCATTTTTAAATCATTAAGAAGAGCTACGACAGAGCTGCTTATCAGAGAACTAAATAAGTTTAAGTTGATATATAAGAACTCTGAAAGTTAGACTTGGCAGCAGAGTTAACACAAGTTAGTTTCTGATAATCTAAATAAATGAGTAATACAATCACTCATCTCCAGTTTAAGTGTTGCAGAGGAGAAACTTAACTATACAGTCCAGTTTTTTGTTTTGCCAGATTGTTTATTTCAGTTGTAAAGTCCACTTAAAGACGGAGATCTATAGGTGACAACCCAGTGGACAATCGAATCACTGCAGATTTTAACACTTTCACAGTGGCTTCCCTTTTCAGCTCTGACAGTTTGCATTTGATAAAACAAAGTAACTTCTAGGAGCACCTTTCAAAAACTTTTTGTAAACATTCACACAGTAATGCTGGTGTCAGGTTGAGGCCTGTGACTATAATGCAACAGGTCGAGCAGATAAAACATCAAACAAGCAATTTTCCCACCAGCGTCCACCAATGACCTGTATGTTTTCTGCTGTACAGCCACTTTTCTGAAAGCAAAACAACCAGTCACAGCCGAGCAGGGCTGATCAGGCTGATCCTATCTACCACCAACCATCCATTCAACCCGACCTCATTCCTACACCCAGTTTGTCTCCATGGCAACATCACCACATATTTTGCTGCAGTTTTGAGGTCAACCAATAAGGGGTAATGATAGATCAGAGCAGTAAATAGTCTAGTTAATTGGTCAATACCACCATCTAATCACATATAAGTCAAAGTAAAACACACTCATGTAAATGTATGAATAATGTTGGATCACAGGAACATATGCGTACATCAAATTAATATGAAAAAAAACTCAAAGTGGGAGACATTTTTAGTTGCTGAGCTGTTGTTTTTGGTATTTTCTAGTCAGAGCCAGATTGTCCAATACTAATCATTTGCAAAATATCTTTGTGGGGAATATTCATAAGCAAAACCACATGCAAATCAAACATCAAAACATGTTGCTTTGGGACACAATTGCTTAACTAGTTGTCAAACAAAGCGTTACTCTGGGTGAGTGTTGGCTGTTAAAGTCCCCCCCCCCCCCTTTTTTCATTCTTACTTAAGCTGTAATGAGTGTGAATGGCTGTTCATGTTATTTTTGTACGTGAGTTGTGCAACACTCTGTCTCTATTCTCCAGGTTTTAAGATCTCTTATGAGACTACCTGGATATTAACGGCATGTAATAACCAAATCAACCTGCTGCAGAGGTTTCTGATTCCATTCATCAAACACACGAACACATTTCACATAAACTACAGATGACAGAGAAATAACCATCAGCCTCAGTATTTGATCGCTAAGTAGACAAATGGAGCAGTAAGTGTCCAAGCCTGTCTGGGTGAATACCTTGCATGCTTGTCTCCACCCGACCACATGACGCTAATTCCTGACTGAAGCGCTCCTCCTGCGAAGCCCTAATCCTGCCTGTGAAATGTGACAAGATCATTCTTTAGGCCTACTTTAGTCTGAATAATCTGCCCATCGCAGACATTCATCCCGACCTGCACAGTGCTTCCAGTGTCATAACACACTACCTGTACATTTTCACCCCTCGGCTTAGGCTCCATAAATTAAATCTCGATGAGTAGATGTGAAGGATCGGTGTCTAGGGCTGCACGTGAGTAGATCTGCGTTGATGTGTGCTTTCCCTATAATATTTATTTGATGTTGGACCAATTATCGGGATGTTAGCCGCTGAAATAATGTGTCAGTTAACGGGTTAATGAGTTGTAATATCCAACAAATGATCTTGCACTGTGTTTCATATCATGGAGAATTAAATACAGTATAAAGATGTGCACCGGCAAAAGAAGCTAAACTAATTATTAATGACTAATGGAAACATTGTTAGCTGCACAATCAACTTGAATGATCGAGTCATAGAAAATAAATCTCAAATGTAAACCCGTGTAAAAAGAAAAAAAAAAGATTGATTCAGTTAATTAAGAAGCAAAGATCTTGCCATTTAGTTTTACCTTTTTTGGTTTTGCAATGTATCATCTGTTGCTTTAAAGGGAATATATACTGTATCTAGGAATTTACTGTATGTACTTGGAAAGTCCCAAAAAAGCACAAAAAGTAAAAACTCCCAAACATGATCTGGTTTCAACTTCTCAAACGAGAGGATTTGCTTCGTTTTGGGTTTGGAGGAACTGAAATAATGGATTGATACATAACCAATACTGAAAATGATCATCAGCAGCAGCTTTACAAGTATTTTTTTTTTTTAAAAAGTGTTTAAAAAGTAATTTTATGAACGCACACTGACATGAAACCCATCAAATGTGGAAAACCTCCAACCTTCTCCTTCTCCCAAAGCTGTTCGTCAAGTAGAAACAGTACAGTAGGTTTTAAAGGAGCTTCTTGAAGTTTCGACAAAGTTGTGAAGCTCGTAATATGGCAGCTGTCGGGTTGAATTGAGCCATCGGTTCCAGTGCTAAGAGGAGAGTAGGTGAAGCTAACTCCTCTCTACAGCATGACTACAACCTGCCAGGAGCCTCACCTACCTGACGGCAAGTGGACGACAGCGCATAATCTCCATAGGCTTTACCTCCTGCTCCTGACCAGCTTTAACTAATTGAGGAGACAAAGTGAAAAAGACCCTTCACCGCCACGATCTTGGCTGCACCTCAACTTTTCTAACCCTCTCCGTCATGCTGAGCCGCCACCGTCGTCTGACTTCCGGCGAGATACTGTAAGTTCTTCGCGTCAGCTCCGAGTTGAGCTTTTGCAAATGATGTCAACACTACAGTACTTGACA
>JAPTYQ010000012.1:25131588-25142397 GCA_029814465.1 Ostorhinchus cyanosoma | reverse complement strand
GGGCATATGACAAATTCATGGGGCCTAGCATATCCAGGGGGGCAAGTGGATATAGGTTAGAAGTTGTGAAAATTTTGTGCAAGATCCGCAGTAAAAGACACATAGAAGCCGGGACTCAGACGTCCAAAGTTAAGTTTTACTTTCGATTTCACACCAGTTGCAGTTGTTACAGCACTTACGAAATGCACCCCTAGTATACCTCCAGTCCTTACACTACATAAATAACCCCCCACTGTACATTTCCCCCATTTCTATAAGTACAACATATTTGTCAGCAGCAGCGGTTGTAGTGAAAACTGAAAATATGTTCAAACTTCGAGCCAATTACCTAAAATGTTCAGTTGTTGGTTGCATTAATGAACACAAGTAGATGAACGGGACAGAGTAGCACAGCCAACAACCTGGATGGGGTGGGGTGTGAAGTGGCTCCATTTCATTTAAAGGGCCAGTGCTTAAAATGACTTTTCTGGTGTCATTATTCAGAAATAGGTTTATGTAGACCACAGGGAAATGTTTTAAAATGCATAATTCCATTTGAAAATCTAAATATCAGTCCTTTAAGTAACTATTCATGTTTTCACATGAAACTAAGACTCCAGTATGTTCAGTAAACTATGGAATAAATTGAAATAGAAATCAATAGCTTATTCCAGATAATATTGCATAAATATTTGATCCACGGTGATATAGCCGGGATAAATTTATATATTGACACTTAATCTGAGCCTGCTGGGTGACTGTGACTAGAAACTGACAGAGATGAATAAACAGACTCACTGTAATCCAGCATTTAGAGTCACATTACAGCCTTATGCTCCTCCAGTCAATAAGAGGATGATTGGTTGGCAGTGGCACGTCTAGTTAGCGCGACATTGTTGCGGTTGACATTTATCATAGCTGCAGGGTCGTGCACTTGAAGCTAAACAGCAACTGAATCATTAAATGTGAACGGCTGTAGCTTCGGCCTCTCCAAGGCACTGACATAAGTGTTTTCATGCTGAAACTAACTTCCGCCACACTAAACACGTCTTTGTTTAAAGTGGGACATTATGTGCTAAGAGGGACATATAACTCTGGGGTTAGTGAAACAATAGGAGCTTTAACAAGCAGATTATTTGCTGCATTTGATATAAATACCAATTACAGTTATAGATGGATGTCTTCCCGTTAATCCAGTCATGTGTTTAGTCTGGAAAACAGACAATGATTCCTATTTAGTGTGGACAAATTCACTGCATTCAGCAGCCTCAGTTCGAAAAGTACAACATTTAACATAAGGCAGCTGCATGAAGACTGAACTGTCTTTGACTACATAACACAACCACTCTGTTTTGTCTTATTAGGCCTTTAAGCACATTTACTCAGATTCTTGTGAATGGAAACTAAACAAGTAGGCAGGGGTGAAAAGTTCATTTACAGCAGTACATTTGTGACGTACATGAACTGAAGTCAGGCATTTCATGTTGGAATGTCATGCTACTTTATATTTCCACACGTGAAATTTTAGAGACAAATATTGCAGTTTTTACTGTACAACATCTAACATTCATAGCTGTAATTACTTGATGAAGTGCACCTTTATTAACAGTAAAATCTATTACCACACTGTTTTAATGTTATAATTGTAATTTGGTTAAATTGTTTATTTATTAGAGCTCCTAAGACACAACACTTATGAGTTTTAGCTTGAGCCTGCTGAATGTGTCTTTCCACATGATCAGGGCGGTATTACCTTGAACTGATTAGGGGCCTGAAGAAACCCTGTTTTTATCAAAAAGTAAAAGTACACAACAGTAGAACATCATTTTCAGAATACAGAGGAAGAAAATTAGAAGATATGTGTTCATATACATCTATAAACAGTAGTATGTAATGCATTTTTGTTTAGTTTTCTGTATTAGAGCAATAACTGAGAATTCTTTTTCATAAACAGTCTTATTTTGTGGAAAGTGAAGGCCAACCCGGTGTCTTGGTGCACAAGTCAAAAGATATTCTTTTGACGTAACACAGACAATTTTGGATTGAAAATGCTTAAAAACAAAACAAACAAACAAAAAAACAGATTTAGGTAATTGCAACATTATTTCAAATTATTCATTGATCTGTTGATTATTTTGAGATGCAAATGAATTGATGAGTACATAAAATGTCACAAAGTAGCAAAAGTTGTATCAATTTAGGCAGCTCTCTAAGCAACCAAGACATTCAGGTATTTGTTTTTTCCTTTAGCCACTATTGTCATTTATGTTTGTTTAGACACTTGCATTTTGCATTTTAATTGTTGTACGTATATGTTATATCCATTATTGCTTTACTAGTGTTCAATGTCTTACTAAGCCTCAAACTCTAATCAGTTTATTAGACGGAACAAAGAGAAGCAAAACATTTGAGAAGCTACCCTCAACTAAAGTGAGCGTGATTTTTGTGAGAAAATTGACTAAAAACATGAAGTAATTGCCAAAACAGTTATTCTACTTCCAATATAAAATTGTTAAAACTGATCCATCACCATTAGCTATGATATTAACCCATCATTTATGCACGATTAGTAACATTACTCTACAGGATACCCTCTACAAGTACACCTATATATACTTATATCCATTTAATCACTATATTTTAAACACTTTTACTCTTTAAACGTAGGCTTGTTCCGTTGCGGGGAATAGTACAGTATTAATACTCTTAAGTAAAGGATCTGAACGTGTTTTAAATCACTGTTAGCAGGAGGCTAAGTTATCAGATAAATTAATTCTGTGGTCCAATAAAACAACCCAAACAGCTCCATTTCCACTCTTAAGCTTAAAGCAAATAGGATGCTCAATAAAAACATTGCACTGGCCCTCTCTGTAAAAAAAAATCAATAGGTAGAGGACAAAGAACCTATAGCCATCACTTAATTCTCTTATCACAGTGATTTAGTGGATGTGGATGATGTTAAATAACTGTAAATCCTTATCTTTGACTTTGTGGGTGGTTTATGGCAGTCTCAACAGCAGTTCAGAGACAGGATGTCCATACCTTGTGCTGGATAGACGATTTATAGCTTTATTACTCTTTGTCCAAAAGAGCACAGAAACATATAATTGAAAGAAAGAGATAGCAGCTAGCGAGAAGCTGCATGGAGAATCATCATCGCTGGAGACATATCACAGCGACAGTTTATGGCTACGGAGTAGGGAGTCTGTTTTTTGGGGGTTTGTTTTTATGAAACGAGCAAGATCCAATTTTCTGATTCATCTGCAAACGGGGCCGGATTGAGTTTAGTATTCCGACGCCGGGGCCTCGGAAAACCGGCCCACATGAGCGTAGAGGTCACGGAGAGGGCTTGAGGAGTTAGAGTCATGAGTTTGTGCTCACACTGTCACAGGCCTGCTCATATTTTCGCCCTCAGTGACAACAAGCCTATTGTTCTCCCTGATAAGGCTTCAGTGTGCACAGTAATGGGAATTAAGCAGGGCATAAGTCACGGAGAAATTGGGTGACAGCAGATCAATAGATAGTGGTGAAGCCTCAGGGAGCATTAGTGAAGAGGACCCCTTTGTTTGTCCACAGGAGGGGAGAGTTAGTGGACGTTCAGCCGTGAAAAACTCGGAGCTCATAAGAGAAGGGAAAAAGGTGACAAAGTTCATTATCCTCCATGTGTTTGTGAAAACTGTAGAATGTCATTAAGAGGTCAAACCCTCTCAACACATGTTACTGTTACAACAAAACACAGGATATTAACTTAACTGCAGTTTTTATTTCTGACGACACCAATGGCAGATGAAATCAAAAAGAAGCACCTTGTTATGAGTCAATTCTTCTTTCTTATGTTTTTTTTTTAACTGGCATCTAGTGGTTGAGTCATATTTTGATGGTAAAACATGAAATCCTCCTTTCTGCCTTATGAGTGTGCCTCCCTCGCTATGTGAAAGAATAACCACCCATCTACAAGTAAACCCTGAAAATGTCAAGTTTTTGGTGCCATTTTCTTTTGTTGGGATTTAATTTTACAACTATGACACGCTTCTTCATGTACATATGTCGCACCAAAACAACTTTTCTAAAACACTATTTTGCATGCACTAAGGATGCCAGGCCTATAGCACTGATGTGTGGCTGGGTCTGCAAGACTACGTACCACTGACCGACTCATTCTCATAGTCCCTCTCACTACATGAAGGCACAACCAACTCTGAGCTTTTTTTTTAACAAAAACATATGCATTTTATGTAGTGTTTTTTGTGGGGATGTAGTCAAAGAAGACACTTGAAGGACTTTCAAGTTCTGTACTGCCTGACATCTGTAAATAAATATTCACAGAAACGTCCACTTTTTTTTAAAGAACAATTTATGACTAATGTTTCATATATTTAACTTGTATTGTATCTGAATTTTAAGCATAATGTCCAATCTACATAAGGATTGGTTTTCTTTTTCTTTTTTATTTATTTTTTTATTTTTTAAGGAGGGAGCAAGACCAAGCTACTGTTAGAAAAAGGTTGTTCAATATGGTGGACTCCGTGAAGCTGTAAAGTAAATTAGATTATTCCACTGTGATGAATGCTGCTGTCATCAACTATTAGAGGCTGATCTGCAGTTTCCTCTTCCTAACCACCAGACACTCTTGACAAAAACAGTCCTTTTAACTCCCAGAACCACTGTTTTTGATTATTTAGTTTGCTTAGATATGAACATCAAGATCACACCACCACTAGTCTAACAACTAATCTGAGCCAAAATTACAGTTACATGTTTTGAAG
The DNA here is from genome assembly GCA_029814465.1 of Ostorhinchus cyanosoma. Classification (NCBI taxonomy): domain Eukaryota; kingdom Metazoa; phylum Chordata; class Actinopteri; order Kurtiformes; family Apogonidae; genus Ostorhinchus; species Ostorhinchus cyanosoma. Next base: position 25,137,652 of record JAPTYQ010000012.1, on the reverse strand, counting down.
ATGCCTTCATCAACAGCAAGACACTTCTTAGCTTCCCTAAACTGGGGCCAAGCCAACTACCATATTATGTAGGTAATAAACTGCCCAAGTGTTTCATACAGTCCTACATTAAAAAATACAAACAGACCTTTAACACAGGACGCCGCCGTTTCTTATTTCAAACCAATTTCTGTGATCTATTGCAGCTTCATAACTAAGTGTTTTTGTTGTGACAACTATATTCTCCTGGTTATTTTGTTGATTAGTTGCTTGGTCTGAAATGGAAAAAAACAGCAAAAACACTGTACTTCTCATAGTCTAATGTGATCTTTTCAAGCAGTTTTATTTCAATTAAACCAGCCAACCAGTGATCCAAATCCAAAAGATACTCAGTTTACTATTAGATTTAACAAACAAAAGCATCTAATAGTCATTTATCTCTTCTACTAGTTGTATCAAAGTGAAAAGGCAAACTACATTCAGTGCATAGTCATTCAGGTCAGAGGATTTGTTGGCCTTAAAGACACTGAAGGCTTTAATGAGCCAACGAGGGACTTTTACAATCACACAAATCTGGACTGATCTTTTTAAAGCCAAGTCTGATGGGTGTTTTTAATATATATGCATAATGTAGTCCCCCACTCTTAATGTATACACCTCAGGAGTTTTAAAGCCTCAGACCTCTGGGTAAACATGACCCTTTAATATCCATTAAACAACATTTTTTCATCAATTATTGATATACATGGGATGTTTTTTGCCATTAGCGGCGTGTCTATACGAAGCTGTAAATATTCTCGTACCTGTGCTTCCATCACTCGACTGTGTAACTCCTCATCACTGTGATATGCCCACATTCTGCCCTCCCATTTAGCTAATAAAACGCCTGGACCTAAATGATTCATGGCAACCATTTACATAATTCATAATTAAATCTCAACCCGATGACTTGGAATTGATTCATAGTGAAAATGCATCGTGATATACTAATTAATATCTTTAGTTATCGTTGGCACGTTGCTCGCGCGCTGGTTACAGGGCAGGAATAATGCAATGCAACAACAAATTATCAGTGCGTTTAAGTGGGAATGTCTCGGAGTGATGGCCACAATATGCATTTGCCTTAAGAACTTAATGGGGGAATCTGTTTTATCGGAGTTGTCACATGTTCTGGCTAATCATTCTGAACACTGTAAAGATTAGCACTAATGCATTTCCATCCTGTGGCTCCAGCGTAAGGCTGCAGGGCGTCCGTAATCATATGGTTTCTCACAATCCATAAAAGGCTGCATATGCTTATAACAAGAACACACTGCCATTGAACAGTGTTGACAATAGATAAATGTACATAAAAACGACTATTTGTATTGCTGCCATAGTAATCATTGGTAGCAGAGGTAAAAAAAAAAAAAAAAAAGTACTAATTTGAGGTACTTGAGTGTCTATTTCCTGATTTTCATAGACCTACTGCAAAGTACTTAAACTTCTCTATTTTTGTTGAGTTTTTAAAACAGGTTTTGTATTTTTGTATTTTCACAACCTCAGAATCAAGGTCAGAAGCAAGATTCTTTTTAGATTACAAGCATTAGCTCCAGTTTGTTTTGTTTTCAAAGTACAAATGTGGTCGCAGACTAATACATCTTACTATTATCAACTAGAATCTGTGATTGGTTTTTGCACTTTTATTGCTATGCCACTTAAGTAGATGCTTAAATATTATCCTGTCATTTGCTACAATGAGAATAAAGTACTGAATTATTATACTGAATTGTTCCAAACTGAAAATATAGAACGAAACTGATACGTTCTACTATGGTCTTTTGTGTGTGCTGTGTCTCCCTTTGTTGACATGTTAATTCTTCTCATTCTTAACTTCTTTTCCTTGCATTTGTTTTTAGTGACTATTGCCTTGCTTGAAGTCCTGTGACTAATAAAAAAAAAAAAACATTTAAAATGTGTTTAAATGAACGAGAATGTAAACAAAAAGTATTAATGTAAATGATGGTTCGCAGAAACATAAAAAGGCAACATTTTTCCTGATGGCTAGAACAACAAATTGACAGTAACTGTTTTTTTTCCTGTCATGTCATGTGTGAGTTCTGTCTTCATAAATATGTCAATAAGGCTTCAGTTTGTACATCTTCACAGACTGTGTAAATTCCTCAAATGAAAACCCAGACTCAAATTACACTGTTTTATAATCTTCACATGCCATATTAGTCAGTGTTTTCCATTATAGCTTTTAGACAAAAAACAGTCACAGTAAAACCACAGCTAACCTCAGTTTTCTGTGCAGTTTGTGTTCTCAGTAGCTGAACTATAGATCCGTCTGGAATCAACAAAACAAGGTCAGAAATGTCATAGTTTAGGCTGAACTGTGGATCAATAAATTACAACTTAGCAAATAACTTTATACTTTCATAAGCTTCATAATCAAACTCAAGTCTGCAGGAGAAATGCTGCCATTTCAGCATCTAACTCCATTCTTTTTATTTTCCATTGGTGAAAATAACAACTGTGCTTCTAGCTTTTATCACTTTCTTTGACTCTGAAAGTTTTTTCCCATCCTATCTTATATTAAATTTTGTCGTACAGTCATGATAAAAATGAAGAAATGTCTGTTTTTACTGGGAACAGAAAATAAAGTTATCTATCTACGGCAGAATTGACTCACGACTCCCTCTAGTGGTCAAATACATTCAAAGTAATGCATCAACAAAATAAAAATCAGTTCGTATCTCTGTAATAAAATATTCTGAAATCTTCAACATATAATTTGCCATTTGGAATACACAAATGATAATTTTAGGTAATATTTTGGTATTTTAATGTATAAATACTATACATAGTTCCTTTAAAATCAATACAATTAATTCCTATTCCAATTGTTTCAGATAATACCAGGGTTTTTCTAAAGTTTCTGGGACGGTTTGGGGATTGAATCCTATCATTATCCTCTTTTTTTCCTTTTCAAACATTATATTGTCATGTTGTAAGATAAAAGCAGAAAAATACGCATGCTGATGAGTCAAAAAGACAGAAGAGTGTGGGGATCTGAGCTGCGAATTCTCAGCATAGTTGTTTTTCTCCCTTTTCCATTTGGTTCCGGTGCGGAGGAAAAACACTTTGCTGCTGTGCAAAGTGTTGTAATAGTACAGAAATATAACAGTGAAAAAAAACAAATGTAAAAGTAAGTGAAGGAAGAAGTAAGTATGATCATCTCAAAGCAGTTAAATCAAATATTTTTTGGCTACATTAGTTAACGTGATGTTGAATACTCTGTATATTATAGCAAAAATAATTTACTCTGGAAGCATCACTAGTATCAGTAGTCACCAAAGTACTGTATTCTTAACTACTCTACATTTTTTTAAACTCAAGAGATGAGAATCAATACAGAATAAAATAGCTGCAATACTGATCATAAATAGGGATGCAGAGAATAATATGTCCATCTGTTCAGGCTGCAGCAGTGTATAGATATTTTTGTCTTGATTCTGTATCAGAGTAAAGACAACTGCATCATTTTTTGACCACTTTTCTTCTTGTCAGATTGATGTAGTGCCAGGAACATGGAGTATATTTAGTCTGAAGAGGGCTGTCAAATCAGACTGTCAGGCTGCACTTTTTGATGGAGTCGTATCGCTCGCTCATCTGTCAGTCAAAGAGAAAGACTGATGCCAAAGTCAAATTCAAGAGCTGAGCAGAGCGGACGTACGCGACATGACATTTCAGAGTCTGAAGAAAAGACTCGCGCTTTGTTTTTTTCTATTTTATTCTATTATTACTCGTCTGTTTTTCTGCTTTGTTCAGCGATTACATTTGCTCCTTTTTCTGATGTTAGTCCAAAATATGAGCGTTTAAAACATCATCCAATTCACTCAGTTTTTCATCTAAATCACAATCCAGTCTCTGCTGGCTCATGTGATTTTTTTTCTGCTTTTTTATTAGGTATTTATTTCCCTCTTCATTTTATCTATTTACAGACAATGTGCATATTTATGTTGAAATTATTATTCCTATATTTATTATTATGGATATAATCATATTACAGCTGTTTTGCAGAGCAACTAACAATTAGCTGTGGTGTTTGTTCATTTTGATTGTTTTAACAAATACATTTCTAAATATTTGGTTTTCAGTTCAAATCTGACGGTTTTTCCCATCTATTCCAAACAATAAATGTCAGTAATTTACGTTTAGACTATTTTAGCCTGAGAAATGATTATGAATATAACTACAGATCAGTAATTAACCTAATATTGCAGCTATTATTTAATCAAAAGGCATTTCCTTTTTTTTTTTCTCAACATTTATTATTTTGTTACATTGCATCCTGTGTCTTTCTCCATCCGTTTTTGTCACTTTTGTGAAACCAAATAAGAACAAAGTAGAAATCAAAGTGTAGATGCTTGGTGTTAAAGCGTAATACGAGTGAGAACAGTGGGTCCCTTAAATGTGAGACCCAGCCTGTGATATAAACAGAGCGTTGCCTCATCACAAATAAAAAAGGCCTTCACATTTTGGAGCTCGTTAATCATTTCGGCATTGTGTGTGACATCATAAACACTTCTCCTCGCAGGCAGACTCCAGACAGCCGGCCTATAAAACTCAATCATCACTACAGTGTCATACATTGTTCTGGCAAACTACAAAATTCCCCAAGTGGGAAGTGTGTCACTCTGCTGGGGTCTTGCATTGCTTACTCACACATGAGGCTTTCCTCAGGGCCAGCTCCACACCTCCAGATGAATACCCTGCCCTGGACCCGGTTACAGTCTTAAACCAGCACCTTAGGGAAAGAGGACTAGTTAATACTAACAGGTGGAACAGGTATGAGGAAGAGTCAGAAGACATTTAGGCGTGAGCTGTGATACTGAGCTGTATTTTTATACTCAAGAACATATGCATAGAGAGAGTTTTCATTGTAGTATTATGTATGTAGCAGGAGAATACAAAAATGTCAAAACATAAAGATATTTTTGGTGTTCAATAGTGCCATCTAGTGGATTTATATGCATATGTATAATAAAACATTCAAGTATTGATCAATAAATCAAACAATTAAGTTCAAGTATTCAGATCCTTCTGAAAAGTACAAACACTAATATAATATGAAAATACTCCACAACAAACTAGATATTGTAGTATATTAATATGATATAGTACAATATAGTAAAATATGCAACAGTTATATTACAGTCAGAGGAGATTGAGAAGAGCAAAAGGGTGAAAAACGTACTGAAAACACAACCAACTTTAAATAAAATACTGATCCTAAACCGTCGTGTTTGAGAACATAAAACTAACACACTCATTAACGCCACCTGCGCTAATTAGCATGCTAGCAGACATACCATATAAAGTAATAAGAAAAAACGTTAACATTATCTGAAGTAACTTGTTAATTAACGCAGATTATTACAATTAAGTACCTCAAAACTTCATGACGGAATCCTAGCGTAACTCCTTAAACAGTAGCTTTCCAGGTAGAAAAAAAAATCTTATTTAATCATTTAAAAAGCTCTGATTGTCCTCATCGCCAAAACAGTTAACATTAGCTGTCAATCAAGTACAGGAACAGGGCGGACACGGATGACGTCACATGTCAATCACAGTGGCCACACCCTACTGTTGGATTGAAAAATATAATATACTAGTACAGTGTAGTTTAAAATTGAATATTTTAGCACGATATTGCAGGCTATAGTATAGTACAGTGTTGCAAAATATAAAATTGAACATTTTTGCATAATATATAGTATAGTATTATGAAGTTTAATATATTAGTATAGTACAATATTCAGGAAATTTACTTTGTGTATATACTTCACTGAACCTCAAAGCTTTACTTGAGTGTGTATATCAACAAAATAGTTACTTTGGAGTCAAACTGGATTAATTTAGCTTGTGCGTCACAGTATATATTGGATTTAGAAACAGTCCTTCAGTTTTGCTTGGTTAAAACCTATATTTCTGCAATAGTAGTAGGTTACAGTAATTATTCTGCTGTTCAGTATTATACATGTTGCTAAATGATGTTGACGGTTGCATCCAGCAGAGGACAGTCACACACTTCACACAC
>JAPTYQ010000012.1:25050031-25089451 GCA_029814465.1 Ostorhinchus cyanosoma | reverse complement strand
GAAAACACTGAGCGATCCTCAGAGTAAGCAGAGCATATGATGGTTAGACCGTGCACAGAATTGTAAAATATTACCATATATTTAGACATAACCATGACCTCACCACTGCTGACCAGTGGTGAGATAATCTTACCCTTTGCATGACAGCAAATGTTACTTACAATTATGTCATCATTTTGTGATACTTAGCCTTGTAGCTCTAATGAGTCTGGGATATGTTATTTTATATGATAATTTCTTGACATTTTATGAATTGCACAATCCAGTAGCATATAGTTGACATACCTATGAGATGTGAGACAGTTGTCATGATAAATATAACTCAAAAATCAGAGTGTTTAATGAATTTTATACTGAATGTTGTAACTTACTGATGTGTACTATATTTACTCCACTCTGGTATGTTTTAAGATTTCCCATCTATCAACACTGGTTGTGACAGCCTAACACATCTAAAAATGCAGGAACATGAAAATTTAAAATAATCTAATATTTAATGATGCATTTCAATACATTCTGCAGTAAATATGTAGTGTATGTTAGCAACATGCTGCTAACATAGCAAAGCTTTTTAGTTGTTGTGTGGGCCAGTAAATAGTAGCAGTAGTATCTATGAATATATTTCTCTTGGGTGGGAAACATTAGTCAAAAGAATGAAAATTCCTGGTGTGAAAAAAATACATAAATATTAATATTTTAAGAATTAATATAGAAAATGATACCAATGAGATAGCATAATTAGCTTAGCTTACCAAACCGGAAGTTTATTATCTGCTAGCAACCACTAATGACTAGCCGCTAACAAAAAATTAATTAAGTAAAAAAGTTAAGTAAACTAATATAATATAATTGTTTACTCTTATTCTCTAGATGTAATGACAAAAATCTAGCAGACGTCTCAGTGGACTTGAAGACCGAGCTATTTCTTCGTTTGAATTATTGTTTACACTGTCAAAACATCAACATGGAACCAATAAGCACTAATGCAGTGCACTTAGCTCATGCAAATGCTAGCTTAGCATTTACTAGCCAATCCTCTCGGCTAGCAGCTAATTATTGACAAGCAATAATTTTCCACAATTAAATTTTCTGTTAATTAAAAAAAAAAATCAGTTACGTTGATGGTGAATATCAAGACATTTAATTACTAAAGAAAGACATTAGATTTAGCTTTCGCATTAAATATAAAGCTAATTTACTCTGTTTTTGGCAATTTCAGTTCATTGTTTAGCAGTAATTCAATATTTTAATGCAGTATTTTGGTTTTTTTTTTTAGTTTTTGTGGATGAAAACCATGTGTATGACTAAATATCTTTGAGGTGCAGGATTATTACCTCCACTTAGGTGATTTGACCCTTTCAACAGATAAATATCTCCCTAAAATGGCTGTTGGTTGAATATTTGTGTGACCGTTGTATGTGCAGATAAACTCCTGGTTCACTGTGTGATGGGCAGGAGTCGGTCCGCCACCCTTTTCCTGGCCTACCTGATGATCTGTGAGGACATGACGGTGGTGGACGCCATCGAACACGTCAAAAAGTGCAGACGGATCATCCCAAACTGGGGCTTCCTGAAACAGCTGAGAGAGTTGGACATGCAGCTTCAGGAGAAAAAGAAGGATGGTTCAGAGTAGAGGTGTTTTTAGGACCTCTGGGGGTAGTCCAGGTCAGATGCCAAATGAAAACACTGTTCAACTCAAGTCAAAAACCCAGGACAAGTCTCAGGTTCTGAAGACCAGGTACCAAAAAGGAAATGGTCAAAGTCTTAAACCAGTCAGGACTATTAATCACATCTGGTGTCTAATGGAATCTAATGTTTTACATCATGTCTTCTACAATGCAACAATTCTAAAGGTTCAAGTCTCACAAATGAAGTCAAGTGCAGGTCAAAGGTGAAAAGTCCCTCAGAAAAAACTGAAAAGAGAAACCAAATTGTAAAACTAATATCTGACAAATTCAAATGTAGGCTTCAGTCATTCTGTGCTTAATCTGATGTAACTCTGAATTTAATCTGGAGGGTTTTTTTTTTTTTTTTTTTTGAGAAATAAAAGGTGAAAAGTCTGCATGATGTCTTCATCAGGTATTGGAATTCTTTTTAAATGATAAAATAATCTGTAAACTTTAATTTCTTTACAAACTGTATTATTATTGTCGTCATTTAAAAAAATAAAATAAAACAAGTCGACAAGTATTTTCAGTGCATGTGGCTAATATTTACATGTTCAGTCTCAGTGTTTTATACGTCCTCCTGAGACCCTGGGAAGTAATAGTTTTAGCTTTTTGAAATAAAATGGTAATTCCCATGATGCAATACTTTTTTCCACACACATTTTTATTTTTTATGGAATGTCCTTTGCAGTGGCCCATGTATTTGTATTTTTTTTTAGTAAAGCTGAGAAACTCTTGCCCTGCAGGCGACAAATATGCGTTACTGAGTCTCAGAAGGATATTTCATGATCAAAGATGGAGACATAAATCTACTGCTCTGCTACATGATGACAACTGAAAATTGAAGATTTCAATTTCACCTTCACAGATGTAAAACAAACATTTAACACTTAATCAGAAAATTCAACACTATAAAGGACAGACTTAGGATTTATTGGCCAAAAAATGTTTTGATATAAACTTTGCTCTGATTTTACATCATTTTCTGAAAAAAAAAAAAAAAACCTGCTTACGTTGGATCTTTCAGTTTGTTCATATTCCTGTGACAGTCTTAATTAAATTAAAGGAGAAGAATCATGTACATGGTCAATCATAATTTATTCTTATGCTAAAATGTACAGCATTTTAAGTGACTGACAAAAGGAGAAAAGTCATAAATACAAGAATGTCATTCTGTCCGCTTTTTGTGCACATATCCAGGTATTTCCCCCCTGTTCTTACCAGCAACTCTGTACAGGTACAAAGGCTACAAAAGAGCAATATAAACAAAAACACAAGTACAAGTTGCGTTTTACATGCAATCCATTAGCTTAGTTTGGTCTATTCACAGGCTCTATTGTTCTACACTTCGGTAAAATATAAATCCAACATTTTATAAAGATAGAAAACAAATCTACAGATGGAATGAAAACGTAGCTTTAAAGGCATTATGTAAAATATCAACTTTGGACTAAATTTATATTTCTTTATTGTTATTTGTTATAATCATTTAGTTCTTTTAAATTCTGCCACACTTCTGGACATTTTGAAATGTTTTAGAATTTTCAGGGTACAAACACTGAGATATGCTTTGTTATTTTGACAGAAATCAGTCTGCTTTATTAAACAGAAAGCTGCCTCAAGGAGATCTGTTACAAAAGACTTCAGAATTATACATACATAGCAATAAAACCTCTCAAACCGAACAGAAAACAGGACTAAGTTTACATTTTTTTACATTATTAGAATTAACAAAATATAGTTTCATCTTTCTCCCTGTGGAGGGAAACCTAATAAAGGCCAGATATCTTTAAAATGGCTTGCTATTAAGCACAACACTTGTACAGTACTACTCAATGCACTGTCACTAACAGAGACTGAAGCATGCTAGTTTTCACTTTACAAAATAAGTACAATAATTTAAATATACAAAGGCATGAGTATAGTACAAACTAATTGTCAGCACTGTTAGACAGATACACTGAACAGGTTCAAACAGCCACTAACTCCACTTGTAGCAGGCACATTAAATGGCTTCATTTGAGGCTGCTACAAGACTGCAAGACCACTGATGAAATCTCTACGTCTGAGCTCTGAACCCGCCCGCTCTAAAAGACACATCAGAGACACTAACACTAATTAAATAGATTTTCATCGTAATGATGTAAGGCTTCCCATCTGGAGGAACAAAAATACTTTTCAACATTAGCTTCAAAGTTTAATCATTGATGAAAATTTTTGCATTCTTTCCAAGTGCTGCTGCTGGTTTTTAAGTCCTAAACAAATAACAAAAAAAGACACCAAAAAAGAAAACAAGGCCAGATCAGTGCATCTTAAATCAGCAAAATGCACGTGAGAAGAACCAGCTCAGTCCAGCGGACAGTTACCGCCTGATGAAGGGCCCTTTCAGGGACTGCTTGGACATGCCTGTGTTCATGTAACCAGGGTGACCAGCTGGGGTGTACACCATGTTGCCATGTGGTGGAGCCTGCATGGGCTGCTGGGGGTATGGCTGTGTTCCCATCATGCCCATCTGCATAGAGTACTGGGGTGACTGGTTCATGTAGGCATGGTTGCCATGGTAGCCACTGTTCATCATGGGTTGGCTCATGCTGTAGCCGTTCATGGCGTTAAGAGAGGGCATGTTCATGGAGTTGTAGGCCGGCGCCGGCATGATGTTCATGCTCACGCGTGGCATGGTGGCCAGCGTCCTGGATGGCGCCTGCATGGCGACAGTCTGCGGCGGCCGAGCGTACATCTGCTGCTGGTGGTGCGACAGCGGGGCCGATTTGGAACGGGTTGAGATGTGACTCTTGGAAGCCATTTGGGACTGGATCCGCTGCGAAGGCGGGATGCCCATGTTACGCTGCAGCATCATAGGCGGCGGGGAGCTGAGGTTCGGGGGAGGGGTCATGGTGGCCTGCACCTGCGTGTTGGAGACCCGATGGGGGTTCTGGGACAAAGATACAAGGCCAGAATGCTGCGATGACAGCGAGGGGGTGTTTGCATACGATGTGATGGGGTGTGAGGCCGAGTGGTTGAAAGGCAATGAGTGGGGGTGTTCGATGAATGTGTTGGTGAACTGCTGCAGCTTTGCCAGACTGAGGCCTGATGACTGAGAGTAATGGCTGCTGCCATACTCCCCCTGGGGGTTCATCCGCTCATAGAGGGCGAAGTTGGGGGTGCCAGACTCAGGGATGTCTGCCAGCTGCATGGTGGTGGTGAAGTTGGTGGGCAGGGCGCACTGCGCCATGGACTGCTGCTGGCTGTGCTGACTGTGCTGATTGTGAAGGCTGTGTTGAGCGTGCTGATTGTGCTGGCTGAGCTGATTGTGCTGCAGGTGGTGATTGTGATGGTGACTATGCTGGTTGTGTGGATTGTGTTGACTGTGCTGGCTTAGCTGATTGTGTGGACCGTGCTGATTGTGTTGGCTGTGCTGATTGTGAGGGCCGTGCCTGCTGTGGGAGCTGTGTTGGCTGCGCTGGCTGTGCTGGCTGTGTTGACTGTGTTGACTGTGTTGACTGTGCTGGCTGTTGCTCGGCGGCCGTTCCACCACCACGCAGCCCTGCGGCGACTTCACGTTGCAGTGCTGTGGCGAGCTCAGGCTGTTCTGCTGAATCATGCCGCAGCTGCCGGGGTTGACGGCGGCCATTTGTTGGCTGACAGCGCAGCTGCTTTGGGCCAAGCCGCTGGCGGGGATGCTGCCGTAGGAGCAGCTGTTCTGAGAGGGGCCGGCGCCGCAGATACTGCCACCCATGGTAGAGTCGTAGCTGCTGGGGTTCTCGTAGTTCTCCGTGGTACTCTCGATGCTGCCCAGGTCGCTGAAGCCACTGTCAACCACCTGCTGCGAGTGATCCGACACCGACGGTACATCCATCATGGGGCTCGTCTCCATGTTGTGGAGCGAGGGCACAGAGATGGCGCTGTGGTCTGGACTGATCTGGGTGTAGCCGCTCTCCAGGATGGAGACCGCTGGGCTGTTGACAGAGCGGACCGATTGACTGGGGTGCGAGTGCGCAGAGGACAGGGGGCTGCTGTGGTCTGACTGGGGGCAGTCGTCCACAGAGGTGAGCTGGGGGCTCTGGGCCACATGGGTGTAGGTTTGCAGACTTCGACAGGCCTCCTGGCTCTCCACACAGTCCTGGAACACAGTCTCCCGCTCCGTCTCCTGCGTCAGGGACTGAACAGCTTGGGCTGTCTCTGAGTCGATCTCTGAGCAGATTGGAGGGTCCTCTCTGAGCACCGGACTGAGCGCTGGCCTCTCTGTTGGCTGAGGAGGTGGATGATCTGGACCAGGACTTGGTGCTTCCTCCTCTGACTCAGAGTCTGCAGGATTATCAGAGTCTACAGCTGCTACTGATGCCTCTGTTACAGCTGCAGTGGGTGTTGGTGCTACCGCTGTTTCTGTCTCAGCATCTGGGGTGTTCTCTGCAGCGGCTGAAGGTTCCTCCCCCTCATTACAGGATGTTGTGGAAACCTGCTGACTCATTTCAGAGTCATTGTCTTCTTTTGAATCTAAAAAAGGTGGATCGCATTCGGGTGCTTCTTTGAGACACTGATCCAGCTCCTCTTTGCTGCTTTCAGTCTCTGCCGTCTTGTTGTGACTCTCATCTTCATCATCTGCATCCTGGTCTTCAGTCTGAGTCCTTTGCACCTCTTCCTCCTCCTCCTCTTCCTCTTCTTCCTCCTCAACGTCCTCTCCATGTTGCTCCAGGGACACTTCACCCTCTCTACTGTGTTCCACTTCTTTGGCTGGGGAGTCCTGCTCATGCTCACTGTCTTGTGGGTTTTCTTCAGGTGCTTCTGGGAAATCATCTTGGTCCTCGTGCCTGGTGTACGAGGCCACAGGTGAACTAACAGGAGAACACACTGGTGAATCCTCTGGAGAGCTGGACTTATGGGAGTCGTGGTCTGCAGGACTCTGTGGCTCAGATGGGAGCCTCTCCAGCGTTAAATCTGGACTAGGAGAGCCCCTTCCCGCTCTGCTGCCCTCCTCCCCTGCACTGACAATGTCCTGCTCTGGTTCCTCTTTCGCCTCCTCAGTGTGGATGTGATGCTGCTCCGCCTCCATGGGAGTTTCAGGGGGAGTGTAGAGGTTGAGCTTGAAGCCCATCTTTCGCTCGTTCTTTAGTCTCCATTTGGGAGGGCCCCGTTTCACTCCTTTGGGCCAACCTTTCTTCCGTTTCACTGGACGAGGTCTGCTGGGTCTCTTTGAGAGAAGATCAGCTCCTACAGATAGAAAAAAAAAATAGATGGTTGTGTTATTGTTTTGACAGAAAATCTGCACAATCTGTCTCCATCGGGTTTCATCAGCTTCCAAGTTAAATTTAAGACTTTTTTAGACTGTTTTAAGTGAGTAAAATTTATTCATGTATTACTTTTCAGAGGCAAAAAAAACCTTGAAGTACTAGAAAAACACTATAAAAACTGAAATTAAGATTAATATAATGCTCATATTACCAATAATACTAAAAATTTACACAATATACACATAGCAATGCCATTTCTGATCTATTTTGCATGCATACTGACAAAAATGTGAATGATATGAAAGATGTGAATATACAGAACAATATTGGGAAATAGCAGGCAATTTTGTTTTTACAGCAGTTCTGTTTTTCCGACTTCCCACATGACTCAAATGCTTTTATAGCCAACAGATGCTTAATGTGTCTGGGAGAACTCTCACAGGACTTGCACTTAACCATATTAGATGAACATAAAATTAACAGGAACAAGTTGCACTTCAGTGAGAGCTGCTTTTTGATAAGCGAAGACTCCACAGAAGCCTGGCTGCACTGTATGTATTAGTGCTTATTGGTTCCATGTTGATGTTGTTTTGGTAGTTTTGACACAGTGAGAACAATAATTCGAACACTGAGAATATTTCAACTTTATGTAATTAAAATCTTAATACATTTTTAAGATGTGTCAAAATTGTAGATTCTAAGGCCTAAATTTCAAACTGTTGGATATTACATCCTTTAAGCTCTGCATTAAGGCCATAATCACATTAAAATGTAGTGTGTTAAAATAAAGACTGATTCCATCCAGAAAAGTACAGCATTAGAAACAATCTGTCTTACCATTCATATACCATGTGTTTGTCTGAACCGGAAGCTAAGCAGTAGGTTGATTATTTACAGGAAACACTATCCAAGTGTCACCACAGATGACTTTTCTTGGGTTGACAATGACGCTGAATTGTTAGTGAATGTAACACTGGTGTATAAGGTCAAATAGGGACTGATAAGATGAACTCATGCAGTGAAAGTGGGCGCCTGTATCAGTGTTTCCAAAAGTCTCCAACAATTTACAAACTAAAACAGTGTTTCCAAAAGTCCATGTAGGGATCCTAAGTAAATGTAGCACAAGTGAGTTTTAAAACTAAAGCTTCTAGTGTGGATGTGTCTTAAGATGTAGAGAAATGCAACACAAAAGACTCTTAGTAGAGTCAGGATGAAAATACCTTCGCTCCAGTGTTCAAGATTGTCTTTCTGAATGTTTCTCTCCAGCCTCGGGCGACCTCTACGCCGTTTCACCGGTGTAATCTGTGTCTTGTCCTCATCTTCCTCCTCCTCATCTTCCTCCTCCTCCTCTTCCTCCTCATCCAGCTCGCCCACTCTGGAGGTGCGCTCCAGCAGGGGCATAGGACGCTCATCTTCTGAGTTATCAAACGGCTCGTTGAGCACCTCTGTGGTCTCCGATATAGTCTCTGTTGTTACGCTGCTGTTTATTCTCTTTCTTTTACGCCCTCTTTTCTTGAGCACAACAGATCTCTGTAACACAAAACAAGACGGAGTGAACACATCGATCAGCGTGGATTACTTTTGTGGAAAACTGCAAACTAGGGCACTAGGTGGATGATGGAAATTCATTCAGGCTTTTGAGCTGAATGTAAAATGGTAAAACCACCAGTGTAAGCCTAAATGTTTGAGCAAAGCAGCCTGGTGTGGAAAACCACAAATGAGACAGGCCGAGTGGGCAGAAACCACAGTCTATATTCTACTTTATGCAGTTGTTTCCCACTGCTCTCCTCAAAATCCTTCACAAGAGGAATGTGAAATCAATACTGTAACTAATGCACTAAACAAACTCCACCAGCCAATTCCGTTCTTTTCTGGATTCCATACTGTTTTTGTTGAAAAGGTCTCTCTGACATCATGCAGCTGGCTGTAATTTTATCTCCAGCACAAGGGGGCAGTGCCATATAGACAGAACAGATGTGAGAAGCACAGAGGAGGGCAGTAAATTAACCATGACCACTGACAATAGTACAAGGTTTAGCCTGCACAGTGTCGACACCAGCAGTGAAAACACAATCTATTATCTGCAGCTGCAGGCGCACAGGGAGGCTCCAGATGACAAGAGGAAGGCACTGAACCCTCCACTGAATTCATGAATATTTATCAAACCTTTCTATCTCACCCGAATACACAACACACTCGCTAATGAAGGAAAATATCTAATGATGTATATTCAATTCTGCTTTATGCTGGAATAAAACCTCAGATAATCAATGGGATGAAAAAAACAGCTGACTAGTGGAAATGAGTCATGTCAACAAACAAAAAAGCCACATTTCTGTCATACAGTAGTTATATTTAGAGCTCGATTAAGAAGTAATCAGCATTTAAGATTCAGTAAAAAAAAAAAAAAAAAAAAAAAGAATTTCCAGTAATTATTGCAATTATAAGATACTGAATCAATATTAAATAGCAAAAGCATTCTTCTACTGAAGACTGGTGTTACTTATAGTGGTGTAAGACAATATTACAGTACTATATTTTAAAATATTGTACTGCTCTGCTTTGTTCATTTAATATTTTACATGAAAAGATTTATGGCAGACTGCATTTCATTTTGTGTTTAACCCCCAAGCTGCTAAAGATGATCTTTTATGCAATATATTGTCATTTTTTAGTCTGATGGGTACATTATAATTGACGTTATTAGAATGTACATGAGCCATTTCTGTAGTAATCTGACATGTTTACATTGGGTTTTACTATTAGATGGATGTTGAACAGTGGTCATTGTCCCTAACACTGTAGGCTAATCAACAGCCATCTGCCATATGAATCCACTCCAACAACATAAAATATCATAGTAACGAGAACACATCATAGTTTTCTGAGATTTAACAAAATTGGATTTAAGTGATTCATTCCCATGCTTATAGTACTTCGATACTGAAACTCCTGAATCATGTCATGTATTATATTGGCATAGTAGTGTTATTTCTGTATATACTACACTGTAAAAACAGAAAAGCTAAATATTCTCAAATATATCCTTACTGTCTGTAGTAAACAAAAGACTATGCCAGCAGGATAAGCAAATAGTCTTAAAAATAAAAACTAGCCACTAAAATACCATAATGAACAAAATGATAGAATTGAAACAAGTGGGGCTTTTCACCACCAACACTGACGCAGTTATTCAAGATATACTTGATATTCTGTGGTGTTACTCTTAAAATAATGAAAACAGTCTCGATCATCTGTTGCAATATTGTTTTTGTTGCTGGCTAAATCCTCCTCAATATTAACTGGAATATTTTATTAAGACCAAGATAGATTTTCTTAAAATGAGATTACTTTAATAATAAAAAAATGCAGAGTTTGCCAGACAGATGGCTTTTTTTTTTATTATTTTGAAATTCCAGTGCGTTTGTGTATGATAAATGAACTAGTAGAGTTCAAGTCGAATTATTTGACTTCCTGAAGGATCCCATTTTTCCATTTCATTATTATATTGCCTGTTATGTTTATTATTTGCCTGTACCAATAAACCAAACTTCACCTTTCTCTTGGCTGTGAGCATTGCATGAGCTTTTGTGAGGATAGGCGGTGAGCCATCAGAGTCGTCATCATCGTCGTCATCGTCGTCTGCTTCGTCATCGCTCACATCCTCCGCCTCCTGGATCCTCCTGGTCCAGGACGACATGGCGCGGCGTTCGTAGGTCCTGTAGGGAACCTTGCAGTGGACTTTGGTGAGCGGCTGCCTGCTGTGTGTTGACATGAAGCCCTCTCTCTCCTCCTTCTCCCAGCAACTGGCCTGCTCCTTCAGCCGCTCCGCCTGGTAATTAAACAGACACATTATCTCTGGAAAGACGCACGCTTCAACATCTGAGCAACCAGGCTAATGGGGAAACAAGAGATTGGAATTAACGTCATGACAAATGAATCACCGCAGGTTCCTCCTGATAATAAGAGCAGCATCCTGATTGGATGTTTGCCCGTCATGGAGGAAATGTTTCTGTTAAGCAACCGTGGAAAGATTGCATTTCATGGAATATTCAGCACTATCAATTATGTAGTGAACTGATTTAGGGCAATTTTGCACAACATTAGATGCCTGCTGACAGGGAGAGCGCTTTGCCTGGTAATGGCCTCTATTTGAACTCCCGGCTAATCAAACAAACCTCCAGTAACAGCTCGGCAGGCAGCTGTACACAAATAACTCCTGCTTTACAAGCAGCCTTCAACAAGTTATATTAAAAACTTTTAAAAACTTTCGATTTAAGATTGGTTCTGCAGTGGTTGTTTTTTTTTAGCGCTGCAGCATGGTCATAACAGATTTTTCTCAAAAACAAAAGTGAAGCTGAAGTTAAAGAAGCCTCCTGTATGGTTAGCATCATCATTTATCTAAGTTTTAAGATCTGTCAAAGTCAGATTCAAGACATTTTAAGACCTAAATTTTAGATTAATGGACATTTTAAGGACTTCAGAAAACAGCATGGCTCTAATTAAGTCTATTATGAATGTAATTTAAGACCTAAATCAAGCCTCATCTACTCTGTGACTAAAAAAAGAGGCAGCTGTAGAAGAAAGGTGTGTCTCATCTAATGTTTTTTCCCTGATTCAAGCTCCTGTAGCTTCTAAGCCTTAATTCCCTCTTTGGATGACACTTGATAGCTACTTGGTTAGCATACTTATTTAAGTATTTTTATGCTATATTTTATGTTATCTAATTTTTGGTGTTGCTAACAAATGTGAAGGTTTTCTAATCGTATGAATGCTATTTTGGATCCAACATTAATATTATATTTACACTGTAAGGCCTAACATTTAGATTATTAGATTTTAGCAGCATTAAGGACTTGTGGGAACCCTGAAATAACTCATGATATCCATGAAACCTACATCCATCTCCGCCTCCCTCTCCTCCTCAGACAGCACAGCGTTAAGGGTGGTGGAAGGAGTCCATCGCAGGGCGTCAGGGTCCACCTCGTTGCGTCGTGGATTGGCCCTCAGCCGCTCCATGTGCCTCTGAATCAATCTTTCTCTTCTGATCAGCACAATCCTGGGTGAAAGTGAGAAAATCCATGTTCACAAACAGCGGACAGAAGGTGATGTGTGGTTAGATACAAGCACAAAGACAAGCTCTTTGGGACAGCAGGTGCACCATGTCCTTGGGGGTGCTTAACCTGACTTACTTCTGTCAATATTCAGCGGCATTAATGGATACGCTGTTAAAAATACCCGCTGGCCTGGATAAGTCAGACAGCATGCACAGGCTGAAGGAGACTGCAGCTCGGAAACTGACCTGCCATCCTGTCTGTCAATCATGCCGAGCTGCTGGAGAGTCGCGGCGATGTCATGTGGACACATCCCAGTGGCCCTGCTGATTCCTTTAACACTGATGTGTTTATCTGGGTGCTTATAAAGGTACTCCAGTATGACACTTTTCCAATATGCCAGGTAGGATAAGCGACCCAGATCTGACAGCGGCTTCTCTGGGGAGCCGGCTTGTCCTTCTTGCCTGGTGAGAAGGTAACCTAAAAAGACACGATTCAAACAAAAACAAAACACTTTAGTCAAGCCACAGGATTATTTCAGCATTCCACCTCCACCATAGATTACAATAGGGCCTTGTAATATGACAACATATATTACAAGTAGACCAATATGTTTTCTCCAGGGTTGATACCAACAGATAATTAATAGAAAACCAGTGACTGAT
The DNA here is from genome assembly GCA_029814465.1 of Ostorhinchus cyanosoma. Taxonomy (NCBI): domain Eukaryota; kingdom Metazoa; phylum Chordata; class Actinopteri; order Kurtiformes; family Apogonidae; genus Ostorhinchus; species Ostorhinchus cyanosoma. Next base: position 25,076,837 of record JAPTYQ010000012.1, on the reverse strand, counting down.
ATCTGAAATCCATGCACATTCACAGTAAAACAAAATGTCAAAATTTACTCCAACAAACTCCAGCACTAAACTCTGCTGAAATGCCTTGAAGCATAACTTTTAACTCCATGACGAGGAAAAAGTGTAGTGCGCGCCCAGCAGCATTTTTATGAAGTTAAACTAAAAATTTAGATATATCAACAAATTAGCTCCCTTAAGTTTTATAAAGCAAACTAGTAAAACTTAAATTTATGCTGAAGTTTAATATTGCTAATGAGTGCCAGCAGACAGAGAGGCAGCTGCATCAGAACGAAATTTGAACAACAATGAATCAAAAAAGTATAAAAAAAAAAAAACTGAATATCTATTAATCAGCAGAGGGATAATAGGGTGACCCCTCGTATATATGCTTTTATATTATGCTTCATTATTTGGTTGACTTGAAAATCACACTCCTTATGACAATATTTTTGGTCATTTGCTTCCCTCCACACAGATCTCTGGTCTACAGGATATTCAATGTCACATTTATCTGCTATAATTTACTTTTAGGTTAATAATGTGAGTAGTACGTAGAGGTTTACTTTTTTCCTATGACTTTCATATAAAAGAATAGTAAAGTTTGATCAGTTTGTTGTTCTTTTCATTGAATATCTTCTCTAAAAAAAACAGACGGTAGGAATGAATAGCAGCCAGTGTGGCTGTGTGATATGATGACAACAGCACAGCATCATTTCATATTATGCTTTATTTCATCCTGTCATTAATCAGACAGTAATATTTTTGATGATTTGGACAAAGGTTGACTCTCTGACTTCATGTCTTTGTGGCACATACTAAACTGTTTAATAGATACTACTGAGTATAGAAAAATGCCTGTAATATTTGTTTCAGTAACAGTATTTACTGAGCATCACTATTGTCTATACATGCAGAACTCAAAAATAGCTTTTGTAAAATTTATTGACAGCTGTAGCAAATAGGTTTAGTTTTTCAACCAACTGATAATGTTACGGCAGTATTTTTATTTTTTTTTTGTCATTGGGGCGACTTTTCATTGTTCCACACAGGATGGATGCACAAAAAAAAAGCATGACAACAACACAAACAAACATGATGGAAAGAAAACAGGATGCAGACCAGGGTAGTTTAGAACAGGAGAAGACAAAAGAGGAGCTTGGACTAAATAAGACACATTTAGTCATATAGATTACGTATTCGTATAAGGCAGTGACTCCCAAGCCCTGGTTGGTATTTCACCTTTAAATAGTAAAAAAGTAGCCGAGACAATCAGTTTTCCTCTCCTTCAACCTCAGTCAGTAGCTGTGATACATGCTGGCAAGGGCGACAAAGGAGGTTGACAGAGGAAACAAAGCGACGGAGCGAAACAGAGAAGCAGCTGGATGTCATTGCTCACAAGAGACTGTACTTAGGGGAGATAACGAACAAGAAAAAAAGCTAATACTAAAATGTATCTGTGTGTAATTAGTTTTATAAGCAGCCCTGTCAAGGGTCATCCATTATGAGCCGCATGAAATTAATTAATGCCTTTTAATGTGCACCCACTACCGAGAACTAAACAAGCAAATCTAATCACCAAACACTGAACACATAATATTCCAGTAATCATGACAATATTCATTACTAAAGCTAAGAAGAGCAGCCTGTGATAACAAACACTTAGCAGTGAATATTCAAATAAATTAATTGAAAAAAGTCATATTTCATTTCATGTCATTTTACAAGTATATTACCATTAATAAGGCAAAACAAAAGAGCCGCACTGAGTGAATGATGATGTGAAATGGAACATTTTTCACACTAATGCTCTGCTCTCACAGCTACCTGAGACAAACTGTTCCTCTAATACAATCCAATATAACAGAAAATCTTAATCTAAACAACTTCCAGCTCCAAAGCTACATTTTCCAATAAAGCCTTCAAAGAGCTCAGAACTCAGCTGTGTTCAATCTCCCTTAATCCCTGTCTTTGTTATCAGCACACTCTCAATATCACAGATCCTCTCGCATCTCTGTGTCTCAATGGCTCCCAAAGTGAACAGGAAATCAAATGCTCCATTACCGCTCTACCGCCCTCCCCTCCCTTTGCCTCGCACGCTCCTTCTCCTTCTTCTCTTCATCACTTGGCGAGGAGAAAACTCTTGAAAATAATAAAAGTGCTCTAATGACAAAAAAACTGCCTGCCTAAACACAGAAACCCACTCAAGGCGGCAGCTGTTTTCATAAGTGGACCGCAAGGCTTTAAATATTACATGACATAAAAACACAGAAACACCTCATCAGATGGAAAACAGAGTAAAAACCTCTTCAGGTCAAATGCTAACAGCCACCACATAATGTATGCAGCAAGAATGTACTGTTTCTCACTCCTAATCTTCAGTGATTGCCTAAGTACTGTACATGAATGCTCTTGATTAGGCCACTTCAAAGTCTTAACCAAATAACAGCACCTTGCCACAAGCTCCAGCTTCACCCCTTAATCTGAAATTGTTTGTAAAAGACAGAAAGAAAAGTACAAAAAACTGAGTTCAGTGGTCTAAAAGAGCATTAAGGAACTTACTGAAATCAATAAGGAACCTTCCAAATCCTTGCCTTTGGTACTGAGGCATGATCATTATGCAGGAGACATTGTACTTCTGCTGGCAAAGCTTTTCCTGAGGGAAGGAGAAACAGATCAAGTATGTCAGAGCTCTGCTGAAGCTGGCAATTTACTGCACCTGCCATTGTCCTTGTCTACAGCGTGCACGTGCACATGCATGCACGTCCACACGAGAGGACGCAGGATTTCACTGAACACGATCAATCTGTAGTATCACTTCCACTACTGATGTACATTTATTTTTTATTACATGATTAATTCTTTTTTTCTCCACGCTGCTTTAAAGTGCTTGTGTTGTTTGAACAATAGTTCAAACCCCAAATATGTTAAATTCACAATGATAAAAAGGAAATTCTCATATTAGGATGCTGCAGTTAGACACAGTTTGCCTTTTTTTTTTTTGCTCATTAATGATTGATTAAAGCGATTATACAAACTGCTGTTGATGGACTAAAGGGCTGGAAATTTTTTAGATTAGTTAGCTGAACCATAAAATAATAAAATCCCTGCATGCAAACATCAAACAAATGTGCTTAAAGTTACAAGGCACAGAAGTCTGGTTTTGAATGTTAATGCTGAAGCTAGCTGGCAGCACATTTTAATGCTTTATTTACCTTTGGCCAATTAAATATTTTATATTTCAGCGCATTTTATACTTTTATTTGTAAAACTAGGGAATTAACCAGTATTATAGCTGTTTAATTACAATACCAAGCAAAAAAGCCGTATTTCCTTAAGAAATATAGAAAAAATGGACAGATACTTTAAGTATTTATGTGAAGCATTTTTCCTAGATAGCACCATGAAAAGAGGTACTAATAGTACACAGTGAAAATACTCCACTAATAGTAAAAGTTGGGTTTAATACTTTACTTAACTAAAACTATAGATGTCATCATCAAAATGTATTTACAGTGTGAAAAGTCAATGTAGTGAATGTAAAGTAAAATGATCCCTGGTAATATTTTACTCTTAAATGTGATGTTTTTGGATTAATTTCACAGCTGTATTGTATGTTCATGTTGCTCTCATGTAAGAATGACTCATTAAAAAAATATTCATGAGCAGTGAATCCAAGACAATTTTTTAAAGACTTCAAGAACTTTTTCAACCCATAATGTTTCATCCTTCAGTTTACCATAAACATCGAAACAATCCTGTTTGGACACATTGTTTCCACTAAAAAGATAAAAATTGTGATCTGAAAAGGAACTCAAGTACAATATTTGCCTGATAGGTACAGTAGTAAAAAGTGGCAGAACAGAGTGGAAATACTGGAATTACAAGTACATCAAATGTGCACTTTGCATTATTCAACAACATATATCAACTACTTTGAATTTTATTGGAAGGAATATTAATGCAGTTTGGATGCAATGTATTAAACAATAAAATTATTTTTTATTTTGCCAAAGCTGGAACTTGTCGATTATGACATGATAACCTTGCTGTAAGTCTGAAATAAAAATAAAACAGCCTCATGGTTGCTCAGACCACTATTAAAACAGTCCTATATTTTAATCATGTCTCCCTGCAGTAAGAAAAAATATCTCTTTTTGAATTATGTATTTCTTAATAAATAACACGGTGTTTTAATACAGAAACTGTTTTTTTTAGGTTTTTAATACATGCAGATAGCTGAAGTGAAGTCTAAGTTCATCATAACAGTCTTGACTTATATTTCACTGCTTAAAAATGCACAAATTAGAGTGAATCAGTGCGACTATTCAGAAATGATGTGCGGTACTTCTTCATTTCCCTTATAATCACTCAGTAATTCTTACCTTGGAGAAATAGCCCACAAGATGACAGCCTTTCTCATCATTCTTTGTAAGTATGTAGAAGAGGAAAGGCTCCACATCATAATACAGGGTCTTGTGATCCAGGAAAAGCTTGGCTAACAGGCAGAGGTTTTGGCAGAATAGTTTGCTGACATTTCCATCAACCTAAACACGGAATAAAAGGAGCATGAGGACACTGTTCAAACAGTCCCATTTCTCCCTCCTCCCCTGAATCCATTCAGTGGAATCTCATGCAGCATACAGTTATTGCTTTATTGCTGTAAAGGGAAGCTAACCTCAAATACAGAAAGGTCGTCCTTTCTGTAGATTTCATTGGCTGGCGGGTGGAACCAGCCACACTTCTTTGTGTGTCTCTGGAGAATGTTTTTGCTTCTCATGTACTTCAGACAGAACTCGCACAGATAAAGCTTTTGTAATCTGAAAGAGACAAAAGGGAGAGCTGGGGTTTTAAGAGGATCCTGAAAAGGACTTTTAAACAAACCACAGCTCCATAACACAAGAAACCAGCTTCATTTGTTATTTGAAATGTGCCAGAAGACAATACCTTGAATATTCAGGTGGGTAAGGCGACGAGTACCAGGTCTGTATCTCATACTTCCCAAACTCAATGATGGCAGGGTATCGCATGGAGTCACTGTTCAGAGATCCAGTTCTCTGAGAAAACAAAATCCAGTTGAGCATTATAATGTGCTTAATTGATTTTTTTAGCCTGAAAATGAGAATATTATGGAGGCAATTAGCTTAGCTTAGCAGTGTGTGTCCAAAACAGACACCTCTAAACAGTGCTAATGAACACAGGGAATCTACTTGTTAAATCCTCAATTTAACGGCGATGTTAAAAGGACAGTTAGGAAAAGAGTAAATTAATATTTGGTGACAAAGGATGCTAATGCATTAATTACAAGTCAAAAACACCTAGTATCCACAATTCTTCATCAATTCACACGTAGCAGTAATTATTGTCTTCATCCACTGCCGTTTACATTTAATTGCAAGTTTATATTGCACTTCATCATATTTAGTTTTTTCAGATTGTCAACCTTTTCAAAAGCCAAGCAGAAAAAAACTTTTGTTTCCCAGTATCCCCGTCTTAAAAATCTGAATGTGAAAAAAAATGAGCTTGTGGTTAAATTATTTCATGACAATAAAGAGCTGGATGGAGTCATTTTGCAGAGTTTTGCCGTTACCATAAAACTTCAGCCAAAAACACTGCAGCTAACCACTGATGAAAGTATGTACTGTTTGCTCTGAGTAAATGTGAATTCATCCGCTACTGAAAATAGATTCAAACAAATACAGTACGTTCTCCTGTTTATTTGTTGAAAACTGCTCCCAGCTGATTTGGAAATTATGGCTTTATTTAAGAATAAACCAATATAATTTTTATAAAATGGAAATGTGGATTAAATTGGCTTTGGCTACAGGTAGATGTGGATTAGGGGTGTAAGGATTCTCTGTGTCCATGGTTTGATTCAGAAACCACTTTTCATATTAAAGTGATGCAAACTATAGACTTACACATAGTATATACAGTCCAACCAGCCTTATTCTTAGTTTTTCCACAGTTTTTCTCACCTGTGCAGCAAGTTCCTGGACACGAGCAAAGGTCTCCATGTCTTCTTCTGTGACATGGTCTCGAGACATGGCTGCGAATTCTGCCCGGGCCTCCTGCTTCACACGCAGCTCCCCGTTGTGGCCTGTTACAGGCACAATAACACAACATCAACACATCAGATAGCACATCAATTCAGGCCTGTTTGAAGCAGCCGTGGCTGAATAATCACATAAATGCATTCTATGCAAATGTGCTTATACTGTGAGTACTGCTGCTGAGCCTGTTTCAGGCTGTGTCTCTGAGGAATTTCATAATGTATCATCTTTGCATGTTTATATGAAAATCCCTAATGTAATGAAGTGAAACTAAATCACTCTAATTGCGTAACCACTTTCATGTGCTTAGTCATCCACCAAGACAGTTTCCCATGAATTAAGAAGCAGATGCAGTGAAGGGAGCGAGTGTCGACATGAAAAGCAACTGATGTCGGAAAGCAGGCAGTAATTTTATGAAAGACATCAACACCATGACTTAACCACCAAAACAAAAACCCATTACGAGTGGAAGTGATGTGTCATTAACATATTTATGGAAATGTACTGCTGGAATAAGTAGTGTTTGTGTAGGATATTGTTAAAACCGCTTGAGAACATATATCCGTTACGTGTCTTTTTTATATAACTGTGACTTCACTCTTGAAGACAGTGAAATGTAAGGGTTACTGCACTTGTGGCTGTAATCATCGTGTCAGCTCTGAGTCAGCTTGGGTGGGTGAATCACTGGATCTGTATGTGTCTTAATGACCGTTGGAAGTGAGGTTGAGTGGAGACAGTGATTTCAAGAGTGAGGGTGGGATGGGTGGAAGAGCGCTGATGTGACTGCCGCCTCTGCTGGGTAGTGGTCACTACAGCAGAGGGTCAAGGACAGAGCAAGGAGCAACATGAGGGGGTTAGTGGGCCATGCACTATGACAAAAGCCAACGGGCAAGAGGATGGAAGCCACGTAAAGTCCGCAGCCAAGTCAAAACGCAACGAAACTGGGTTAAGAAACTAAATGAAGTCAAAAAAGATTAGTAGGCTGTTAAATGTTGACGCTGTGTAGCAACATATCGTGTAAAAACACTGCATTGTGTAACATCCAGACAAAATATAACATGTTTTCACTTATTACACAATAATATCTGCATTTTGTTTGAACCTGTCACATGTTGTAGAGCAATACAAAATTTGAGTGGAATATGCGATACATTTTCTAATTCTTTTTTTTTTTATACCAAACACAGGAGTTACCCTTTATTTTTCATGACATTTTAATAATACTGATGTTTTGCGCTTCCTGTAGCTCAAAAAATGTTTTTAAATACAACCTGCAAGTGTGTTACATTGTATTTCTAGTGACTCTGGCTGTAATTTTTTGGTCATATCACTCAGCTCTTTACTGAGATAGTAGTTTACTATGACTCATTTTGAAAAACCACAAAATGCTGTATCTCATATTTATCTTATATATCAAATACATTTTTCTAACATATGGCCAAAGTAAAGAACTTTATGTCAACAATCAAACTGAAAACTCACACTTTTCAGAGCTCTGTATTCAAAGACATCAGCTTATTCAACATGTAGCAGCAAAGACAGAGAGCTGCTAAAATAACCACCACAATATGTAGCAATTTATTTCCAAATGTGGGAAAATGCATTACATATTGCATTCAGGCTGTTTATTGTTACAAAATGTGGCAGATTATTATAAAGTGTGGGTGTTTTTACAATATGAAGTGAAAATTTATTGCATTTTGTCGAGTTACTACATAATGCAGTGTTTCTACCTAATGTGTTGTTACATGCTGTCTTCTCAAAGAAAAGATTAGCTCTAGTCTAGAAAAAAATAACAACTGCGAGTGTCAAGCTTGAAAAAAAAACAAAAAACAAAGAAGAAGCTCAGAGGTGTGGAGACGCAGCAGGTCTTGGCTGGAGGTTCCGAGCCTTGCTTACCATGATTATTCTCAGGCTTATTTCGTCCGTCTGTCAAGTCTCCCTTTCCTGGTGAGGGGGCTCCCTTCTGAGGGCTCACTTTATACCTCAGCCTGCCTAGCATCCTGTGCTTTTTAAGGAAGGGGTTACGTTTGAAATGACTGACCATCTTAAACGGATGTCCTCTGGGTCGGCCAGGCCCAGCAGATGTGGAGTGTAACCTATTCTTACTAAACTCATTCTTTCCAAGGCGCTGAGGCCCCGCTTTGGACGCTGGGGGCAAGTCCTGCTTATGGTGCATGCGCTTTGGTGGCGCATAGCAAGGTAGTCCCTTTTTCCGCGACTGTCCCTGAGTAGTAAAAATGTGTGAGAGTCCGTCAAAAAGTCCCTTAAGTTGGCTGCTACTGCAGAGACTACTCAGGGAGGGAACACTAGACTGACTGGAAGAGCTCTGGGGAGAGTTAGCGGAGGTGGAGCTGCTGGACACCTGCAAAGGAGGGCTAAGACCCGGCAGCGTGGGGGGAGGAGGAAGTGCAGAGGACAAGGAGCAGATTTTTTGAGTGGGGTCGGCAATAAAAGCAAACGATTCTGGTGGCTTGGCCAGTTTGGGCGGACCCTTGTTGTCCCTAGAGCTTAACTGTTTGGCGGGCGAGTCTACGAGTACAGCTCGCGAGCGACGGCCCACGGGGGAGGGGGTAAAGAATTTGGAAAGCCCATCGATAAGCCCTTTGGTTTTCTTGTTAACGGTGAGTGTAGCTGGGGTGGAGGTGGGCGTGAGGGGGGGAGTGGTGGTGGGGGTGGAGGTGGTGACTTGGGTGGCGTCGACCGCACAACAGGGGTCTGCAACAGCCAATCTGTCTCTGGCGTCCTTCACAGATGCAGCATGACCAGATGAAGGTGTGGAACAGACGGTAATCTTTTGACCCCTACCAGGTGACCCCCTTCCTCCAAGTGCTACCATCGAGCCGTCACCACCGGTTACAGACCTGCAAAGACAAAAAACAAAAATCCTGCTGTAGAAGACTGGACTGCAAAATGACATTCATCTGTCAGTTGTATGATGTTGAGGACGGGCCATTACTAGTCAGTGCATGACACCACACACCAGTAAGGACTATGATAAAAACTTTAAGGCCACATTTATTACAGTAACAGTTAAAATTCTTTATTTCAACTGCATAAAACTAACTGGATGAAAATAATAGAAATGACACTTTTGATGACTTTTTGACTGGCTGTGTTTTAATGACATCATCTTATCTTCTTATATTAGGATTTAATGGCATCTGAGTTATGAGTTAACATTTCCAACAGGTTATCTTCTAATACTTGACTGATCATGTTGATGACCTCTACTTACACTGGAATCTTGGAATTTGTTGAAAACTTACAGCTTTTTGTGTATTTAGCTTTAACATATCACAAACACAGATATGGGGCAGTTTTGGGGCTTTTTTTGATCAATTTTATCTTGACATAAAAGCATTTGTATATTTCAGTAAGACTTTGCGTAGTAGTTAACATATTTTACTAATCTCTGGCTGATGACATTTTTGTTGACAAAGCCTAAAAGGCACATCAAACTAATTTTATTTATACATTTCAAAGTTTCATGCCAATAAAAAGCTGTTCTTCTTCAGGGTTTTCTCTACCATTAAGAGACTTAGGTGCAGCACCTAAGCTGAAGAAACACTCTGGAGAGAAAAGATACCATGTTAGCCAGAAGAGACATTTTTTTTTTTTTTTTAAATAAGCTTTGTGTTAGTGGGGGTTGTGTGTTGGCTTCATCAATAAGCAGATTTGTTTTGCATTTCTTTGAGCTATTTTCTAAATACTGTAATAATATAGTTAAATGCAGGATTTTCTACCAAATAGCAACAACAAAAAGCCACCACAGGAAATAAGTTCTCCACAATCCGAGGAAAGATGTACAATTGAGGTCAGAAGTTTATGTGCACCTTGACAAAATATGTTCCAATATATTAATTTATCACAGCTCTGAACATTAAATTTAAATATATACATATTCTATTCATTCATCTCAGTTAGCTACTACTAGTAATTACATTATATTGATCATGTGAAATTTAAGAATAGAGATACATTTCAATTACAGTGTTTATGTATTTTATCACTTTCTTGAAGGGTCAAAAGTTTATCTAATATCTAGTTGCATTTGGAGTTTCATCCATTCAGCTTAGATGTAAATAAATTTCAGACTTCAAGTGTTATGACTGGTATTATTCAACAAAATTAGAATTATAGTCAGATAATAAGGTGTACTTAAAGCTAAACTACAATTTCCTGTTTGTGATCATCCTAGTATGGATAAGTGTGCATAATACCCTAAGAACAATGAAGAGTTTGCTCAATCAGAGCAGCTTTACACAACAAAACACTTTTTGGCGTGGGTAAAAAGCCTTTGAAACATTGTGACACCACCAAAAGGTGTTGATCTAGACTTTTGTTGATGCTATTATGACCATAACGTATATCTGCTGTGTATACCACCTAAACAAACACTTGTATAGAGCTGAGAGCTGCAGAAGTGAGTAAGATAAATACCCTTAGAACTATCATTTAGAAGGAATGTTAAGCATACAGCCTTTAGATCACAGAGTATCTTAGCTCATTTACACATTAATAGACTTTATTTCTTCCAGAGAGATGCTTAAAGCTTATTAGCTGAAGGCCACACAAGATAACAGCTCCTTTTCTGCAGTCAAGTTTGATTTCTGCTGGAACAGGACTTGGTTACTAGTTACTCGTTGACTTCAGATCATCAGCAACGTGCTACTAGCCTGCAGAAGTTGTTGAATTTCACATTAAGCTTCTCCAGTTTTGCCCTTCAAGCATTAAGTTGAGCTGTGTGGGAGTGAATACACTCTTCACACATCTAATTCAGCTGTTACTGCCAGCTGGATTTCCGTCTACATCGTCTTTGATCACTTTCTTTACAGCTTTGTGGATGTCTTCCATGAGAACTTTATGAACCATGCACCCAAAGGAGACTAAATGCTTAAAAGAGGTCGAATATAGCTTGAATTGGAATGTGATTGCAGAAATGTACTGGATTTATTAGGAGTTAAGACCTCGTGATAGACTGATCTGCTCCATCAGAAGCTACTGGAAGCAGTGGTGGACTGTAGGTACTTACTCAACTACTTAAGCACCAACTAGAGGTACTGGTACTGGAACATTCCATTTTATGTAGCTTTACACTTCTACTCCACTGCATCTCAGAGGCAAATATTATGCTAGAAGTAATGCTAGTTACTAGTTACTTTCCAGGATCATATAAAGAATCAACTAATAATTTATGATGCATTATTTTACATGAATCTACTAATCAATATACACAGTTATTATATTGAGTTCCACTGTTACCAGCTTCAAACAGCTGAGAACACACTAATGCAAATTAATACTTCAATAATCATAATGCAATAATACAAATTATTCTGAAAATAAGGAATTTTGCACTTTTATTTGCGGTGATAAATTGATGCTACTGATTTGATATTTTTTTCAAGGTAGAATTTTATTGCAAGTATTTTCACCCTTTGTTATTGTTTACTGAATGCACAGTATGCATTTTTGCCTGTCAATCAAAACAATTGCTGGCAATTTAACTGTCAGGCGCTGCAAATTCAACACTTCACTTTGTAGCTTTTATAATACCTATACATACATTCTTAACATATAAAATATGTGACTGAACAGTCATTCAAAACATTTCATTATGGAGCAACTCAATAAAATGTCTTACAGTTTTATCCACATCATGTTTAGTGACATACTGTCTAGTCAAGTTACATTATTTCATTCTCATCAAATTACTCAAAGGAGATATTAAACCATTGAAAGGACACTAAATGAAATGTACTACATCATTAGTAATGTTAGATACAACCCAAGTACACAAGTAAAGAATATAAATAAAATTGGTCAAAATATTTTATTCTGGAATCGCGACATACTGTGCATTTAAGTAAATAATGCGAGTACTTCTATCGTCAATGCATATAAGCCTTGAAATTAAGTATGAAAGTCAAATTACAATATATGATAAGAAGGGGAGATTTGATTATATTTCTTTTCATGTTTGTTTTTTCTTTAGGGAAATTCTAAGTAGTACTATAAGCTTTTATTAAAACTATGTAACCATGAGTCACAGTACCACATATTCTTCCTGATAAACAGCTCATGTTCAGATCACCACTGACTTACATTCTTTGTTTGAGCTTATTTCTGGGCCGTCCGATTGGCTTTGCATATCGACGTTTGATCTGATCAGCTTTCTTGTGCAGCAGTTTCTTCCCGTTCTCCTTCGGCCTGCACACTTGGCAGATCCAGGTTCCTGGAGGGCGTCCAAACACAGAGAGTACCGTTTGGGTTGGTTCATCAGTTCAGAGGACATACAGTACATTCATTTGAAACATTTCCTTTATACTGGCGAGACTCCCACCAGCTCACAATGACAATCAATTACTCAGCACAAAGCGAAAATCCATAAGAAAAACATTGGGTCAATTCACTGTCCAGTGAAATAGACTTTGTGTCAGCTTGTTGAGCAAAGCTATGTGACTTGTATGAATCGCCTGCCAAATGTCGTCCTGCAGTATGTGTACCATCATTACAAGCCTCGCTGTAGGGTCACTACTGTAATCCAGAGATAGCAAATCTCCCCGGGGATGCTGGAATAATTTGATATGCATGCAAAGCTCCTAATAAGCCACCGCTGCCTCTCTGTGAGCTGAATGACAGCCCCAAACGGCCGTCTACCAAGAAAAGGCTTTGAGTTGACAGCAGAGGCGGAAACAGAGCAGCCAGACAGTGTAAACACCTCACCTTTTGGCATTCTTGAAAGCGGCGGGTCGCAGCATTCCATGTGAAAGCCCCGATCGCATGAATCGCAGAACAGCATCTCGTCCTGAAAGGGAACAGCAGGCATGTGTAAGGGACGTCCCTGCTGCATACATGCAAAAAAAACCTGCTGTCATTTAAAGTCGAGTCACTCAAAGTACGCCCAATTGTGCACAAGAGAGGCTTTACAAACCAACGAATCCTCAAACAAACACAAAGGGCTCTACCTACAAACCAACATCAAACAACTTTATACTACTACTCCACCGCATTTCAGAGGCAAATTACATACTTTTTACTGCAATACATTTTTGTGTGACAGCTTTAGTTACTTTCCAGATTACAGTTTGTCAGAATTGATAGTGTTCTTGTTCCTTGCTTGGGTGTGAAAGGAGCTGCAAAATGCCTTTAGAATAGACATGTAAAGAGTGGCATATGTTATGAATATCACTGACATGTGGTCGGATGCCTTTTTTTTAACTTCGTCTTATCCCCTTTTACTATTTCTTTCATGTTGGTTTTATGTATTATATATATGTTTCCCATGTGAAATTGTTTATTACCCCACCCCCTGAAGGGGAAGCAAGGGGTATTGTTTTTGGTTTGGTTTGTTAACACTTTAGCAGCAAAACTATTGGTGGAATTCATATCTAAATTCGGTTTACAGATTACCAGTGACCCAGAATAGATGTGATTACATTACATTTTTTTATGAATTTTTAAAATCCCTCTATCTACTTATAATGGGCGATATTTGTCTATGTTGTCTATGTCTACACTGCCATCAGCACATGCATAGACATGATGACATCAGCTGAATCGATGCCAAAATAAGCTACAATACATGCGCAGGGCGGGGTTTGTTGTGCCTGGCACCACTTGTTTTATGTAATAATGCTTGAGGCGCCATTTTTACAAGAACTTGCTCAAAGAGGCAACGATATGTCCAATGGATCTTGGATCTTACAGAACATGATGCATTGCTGTAGATTAAATAAAGCACTAGATAATATGAATCCAAAAACATCATTACTTAATAGTAAACCACTGACTTTACTGTGCATTCACTGCTTTTATTTTTAATAGTGTAAGTACATTTTGATAACTATCTTTACTTAAGTGAGGTTTTGAATATGTAACTTGACTGTGTAACTTTTCCTGGGGTAAGGGATGTAGATACGTATTCTATCAGTCAATAAAAGTATCTGTGTAACATCATACTTACTGCATTTTTCCCCTGTATTCGACAGGAGCTGCAGGTTTTGCATTCAATACACTGCCATCGTAATCTCTTCACATTTGAGGTTAACTCCGGGGAGAACTTCAGACATGATGGATGCCCTTCAGAGGTAAAATGCATATTAGTATGACACAGTTTTACCAGTAACAATGAGTCAGCTTTCCACTTATTTACACAAGAAGGTTAAATATTAACATTCTGCATCATCAGAAACAATGGTAGGCCTGTGTGTCCACAACCCTTTTTTCCACCCTCGACACCACAACTTGTGTCTAAAAACAGTATGATCAAACATCTGAGCAGCTAATTACAGATAATTTGATCCTAATGAGGCAGAAACGGTAGCGGCACTCATTCTAATGGAAGCCGATCCATGAAAGTCATGTAAAAGCTTGCCTTCTCCCTCACCCGACTCCCTCTCATGGTTGTAAAACAGCTGTTTTACAGTGAGAGCACAATTTGTGTACACTATGAGCGGTTAATGAAAACCACCTCGACGCTACTTAGTCAAATTTGAGCTATAAAAATGTCACCAGGAGAACAATTCCTTACGGCATTTAAAATAATTGTTCAAACATAAATGACTCCTTGGCAGAGGTAATTTTATGGCGGGTTAGCAGTTTTGTCTGGAACAAAAGAACAGTAAAGGAAATGCCACCATTCTGAAACAGGAAAAGGGTTGATCTTTGATCTGCTGAGCCTTGTGTGCTCTATAAGAGGAATCTGAATCGAGAGAAAATGACTTGGGTGATTTCAGATTCTAATGGCCACTTATGGAGCATCTGCCCTTCTTTATCCCACTGTGGGTTGCAAGCAATTTGGATCCCTACAGTCACTCAATTTCAGCGTTGTTCTTCCAATAAATCCCACAGAGGGGAGTGAAAAATACAGAGCAAGAGCATGATTATCAGCTAAATAATGCTGGAAACTGCTGCTAACAGGGCTGAGGGACATGACGAGATATATAAACAGAGAAAATATATTTTTCTGTTCTGCTTTTATCAAAGCAACAATCTGTTTTTCAGGCCATTGCTTGCAGTACTGCAGTTCCAGAAGACATCATTTTACTGCTACACTCCAAAAGATAAAAAGTAATTTCTGCTTGACCACCCAACCTTCATAAACTTCACTTCTAATTTTAGTTGTACTTAATCATACCTTGCCTGTTTTTTAACCTTTTATTATATTACGTTATCTTGTTTAATTGACTTTTGTGTTTTTGATCTTGCTTTTCGTGATATATGTTATTACTGCTGCACAACCAATTGCCCCTCTGGGGACAAATAAAGTCCTACTTGACTTTGGTTGATTATTGGATTCACATTGTGATGAAGTATCTTTATGTCAGGCAATTCATCCATAGATTACCCAAAAGAGATATTCCTGTCTGCTGTATATCTTTCTAACCTGAATTTATGGAAACCTCTCATAAGATATATCAATATTACTAAATAAATGTATCTATATTGCACCATGACAGCAGAGTTTATCCTAATCACCCTGTCCAGGCTGGAATATATATCAAAATAAAGCATGTGCAATTATGAATTTGTAAAGCTTTCAAGGTATTTATCAATACTTTTATGTCAGCATATCAATCCTATAATGATTCTGTTAACAGATAGTCCATAGTGAGCAGTTTGAGAACAGGTGTTTCAATTCATTCAAACACAGGCATTTCTGCTGGGTTACTTTATCATTTCTAAACTGATTTACCTAAAAAATATACTTAAACATGACTTCTAGTGGTATCACAAACTGTACAATGTTGATACAACCATATAGTTTCTGGAACTGCAAAAGTATTCCCATTTTTCACTGGAATTATACTGGATGGTTTGACTGTGTCGCTGTTTGTGATCACAAGCCAACTGTAATAAACAGCAGATACTGTTAAACCTCCCCTTGAATCTGTTGCTGAATCTGCCTTTTTTCTTTCATTATGAATGAAGCTGCTGCTGAAAATGCAACTATTACAAGTACAACTTACGGCTATAAATCCTTATACTGTGTAATATTTTCTATCAAAAGCATGCATGTATTCTGGTTTATTCTTTATTGTTGATATTGTTATGACGGGTGCTTCATTTTCAGTGCTATGTTACAATCTTATTTTAGCCTGAGGAGCCTAAATATCAAGATTGTAGTTGCATTTATTGTCATAAGGGAGACATTTTATTATTACTGTTTTCTTTTAGAGTCTGGTGTTAAAAAGCATATTATAGTACAGGGATAGGATCATTAAAAAAACCTGTCCAGGGTGGTGTAATATGGTATGAAACACTTACTGTATTAACCAGCTGTTAGATGACTTTGTATGTAATTAAATACTTGCTGTATCTTGATATAATCACAGACGCCTATTGTTTCACACTGTTGCAGTGAAGAGCCTCTGAGCACTGCTGCCATGCTGTGTTTTGCCCACACTACAGCGCATTATGACTCAGGAGGACATCCAATAACTGCAGATGACTTACCACTGCTCCCACAGTCGGCACAGGACAGCAGCTCTTCTGGTCGCTTGTCCCGATTTGACTCCTTCGTTCCAAGACAGAAACTGCATATTGGGATGGGGTCGACCCGGAGCTGGGCAGGGGGACACAAACAAAAGCAAAACGGTTTAAGACACAGAAAAGGAGACAGAGTATGTATGTTGAGACTAAAAGCTAGTTTGTCCTCAGACAGTTTGTCTTGTCAGAGACACAACTGGGGAAGAAAGACATAAAACCTAAGTGAAAAAACAGACACAAATATGTGAACTAGTACAATAAATAAATGCAGACTCAAACTGAATAATAAACGCATCTCATCCTCCGAGATCCACCTCCTTTATCCATTACATCTGAATGGGTAAGTGATCTTAGTAATCATAGTTTAAGGGCTTAATCCAATTCTTACAGCTTGCACTCCAGTCTGAAAGGATTAACCAGCATGTAATCAAATTACCTCAATAATAAAACATGCTCTCATTGTTGCTGCAGCAATGATCCACTGTAAATGTTGCAATCCTCAGAACAAACACTCATTTAAGGGCTTAGAGTTAAGTTCAGAAGAAGTAAAATATGAGCTCAAGGTTTAAGAGGATTTCCCCATTGATCAGTTGGAACAAAGAGTGGCTGACTTCACAGAGGAAATCGAGGAAGACTTTACATTTCATCTCTTTAAAACCGAACCAATCTAAGGCTGGAATCACCATGAGACCCAAATCAGGCTTCAAGAAAAAGATTCTACCTTTAAATTAAATTTTACATTAAATACCTTGTATCATGAATATATAAAACTGGGAGAGAGAATCAGATCTGGAGATATGTGACGTGAATGATATTAGGGAAGGCCAAGCTAAGAACTTGAGATCCTGGAGAGAGTTCTGCTGAAAGAACATAATACGATACTTTCTGACTCCAAAACTGAAATTTATACAGCAGGGTTTTCAGGGACAGGGTGAATGTTGCAGGCAGTGTGCTAAATCAGTGAAGGACCATTTTCATGCAGTTTGGACTTTCCATTAAATTTCTCCATTCTGGATAGAGTTTGATAAAGTAATAAGAAGCAGAGATATATTGCTTTGGGCTTGGAATGTCATGTCAACATAATCGTTTATGTCGATTACGTAAAAATGATAATTTCTATCAGTGCATCACAGTGTTTACGCTCACCCCAGTTATGGCAGCTCCAGTTCCTGAGTTAACTGAAAATAAGACTGTATCCCAAAAAGCTCGGAGTTGACCATCAAAGTATATATAAGAATTATTAAAACAGAGACATAAAAATATAGTGCCCTTCATGCTTAGTAAAAATCCTGGGTTTAAACAAGAACTCAGTCTAGTGGCGGATGTGTTAGCACTACTTTGGTCATAAGATTTGTTTATTTACATGCATTTCTATTGATAAAACTATGCTTTAAGTGGAAGTGAGAAACCTTTTGCAGATAAATAATACAAATGCATTTCCAATTACAATCTGCACTGCACATTCAAGTAAATCATACTAAACTACGGTAATTAGTATCAGAATTTAGTGGTATAGTAAGTATCAGATCAGTTCTCAGACACACAAAGCCTGGGAATTAGCATCAGTTACTTAATTTTTTATGTTGGGACTTTTTATTTTCACTGTTTTTATGAGAAAAAGCTTGAATTATTGATCGATTCATTGCAGAATCATTTCATCTTCAAGGCTATACCCTGATCAATAGACAAAATAATTGAATAAAGTGAGTGGATGCTCCATGATGAAAACCCAAGATCCATAAAAATCTATGGAATGTAAGCTACTGTTTAACTGAAAAACCTTGTTCTATACTGCTGAGTAGCCCGTATCAACTCATATTTATTACATAAACGGTCAATATAATAATAAAAAAAAAGTCATGTCCTTATGCAAGTAAATCTCAAGAGAAGCATCAATCGAAGTTCCTATGGAAAAATACGACTCGGGGTGTGATCATAAATAAGCCTCTTCATCATCAGTTTACACACTACAGCCTCGTCAATTGACTGGGGCATTGAAGGGCACTCCAGGGATACACATAATTAGTTCCTAGTTTCTATGACGCACATCAGCATCCTGACCTCAACCAAATTTACACCCTCCAAATCTCCACAGGTCCTGACCCGCAGCCAAATTAGGCTAGAGTTTTGTTTATTTTTCATCCACCGATAGTGGTTACACAACAGGAGCATCTTTTTAACCTGTTACAACATCCAAATGAACCCCAAGGGGCAACGTACAGAGAATACAGAGGGATTGCACTCATTGTTCCTGGCTGTTGTATCAATTAACTGTTGAGGAAAAGCAGTTTACTGCCACGTCAATGATTGCTCTATTTTCCAACCTGCCAGGTCAATATTTGAAAGCAGGCACAGGCATTAGAGCTGACTGCTGCTCAAACAGATGTGATTATGAACCTGAGAAATGCTACTGTGTGAGCAGGATTCAACCACAATCATTAGCTGCGTTAACACGGACTCTGACGTCCCACTAATAACCAGAATAACAGCTTAATCAGAATGAAAATGCCTCAGGTAACCACCTCATTCAGAGGAAACCGGTCTAATCAGAAGGAATTGTCAGCTGGGTTGAGAGGGGTCATGTAAACCTTTGATAAACCCTTCAGTGAAGATTTATTAATAACCATGCAAATCCTTACTCCTAACGCTTCTCTCAAGTTGGAATAAATTTGTTCTTTCTGTGCATGTTTGCCCCATGTCAGGGTAACATGAGGGGGCATGACGAGTTTCAGGATAGACACAAATAGGGAGGTAGAAAACAAAACTGAACTGAGGCTAATCCAATGACTTTGTTGGAAACCTTGATGGCTTTAGGGAACCACCCACTGTCAAAAAGTGATGAATGAAAGATAAATAAAATGAAACCACTGAAACATTCCCCAGAAACTGAGAGAGTAAAAACCTTCTGTATTGTATTTCTGGCAGTTTAAATCTTTCGCAGCAGGTGGAACCATTGTGCATATGCCATAAACTCTCTGTTCTTTGGAAATGCCTGTTCTTATTTAGCTTAAATCAAAACGATACATTGGAATTGTTCATCAGAGTGACTTCAGTTGAGTTGAAGAATTACCGTCCATGTAACCACAGTCAATGAGTTTGTTTAGAAAATGTCAAAATCCTAAAAACTTTGTGTTGGAGTGATATATTTGAGCTGTTAGTGATGCCAAACGATCCAGTGCACCTAAAGGTACTTGAAATGGACAAAGAGTGGTATGATCAACTAATATTTTATACCTTATTTCACAGTTCTTGAACATATCTTGAATTCTGTCCGACAGCTATTTCTTCATTTTAATCCAGCAATCCTCAGTTTAAATGTAAAAACAGTCTTCCTGAATTAGACTTTTAAATATTGTACGACCAGAGTGAATCGGTTACTTGATTGGCAGAGACTTATTCAATAAAACATGCAAGTTCTTTATCAGAAAATACCAAATATTTGTTTTTCCAGTTTCCTTAATATGAAGATTTAATATCTTTGAGCTTTGGGCTGAAAACGCACCCTGAAGACATCGCCATGGGTTTGTGAGAGATTGTGTAATTACTGCTGAATATCTTTTGGTTTGGGACTGTTGTGAGGGCAAACAGCATGTTTCACTGCCTTCTGCTGCTTTATAGACAAATAATTAATCCAATAATCAAATAATCCAAAAATGATACCCAGATTAATGAGAATGTAAACAGTCCTCAGTTACCGCCCTGCAAATAACCTCACTGTTTTGCTAATTAGACTAAACAAAGCCTGCCAACAAAAGGCTCATCGGAGTTCAGATCAGTCTCTGCAGCAGAGATAAATGTTAGCTTTTGTCCTTGATCATGAGCCACTGCACTTTATCTTCACAAAAAGATACAGCCAAAGGCATCTGAAGACAAGGCCTCAGTGTCATGATTACTTTAGAATTATGACTTCCTGGTTAAAAACAAAAAGTGCATGTGTCATCTCTAATATGATTTTGCCTGCAGAGACAAACTAAAAACAGTGAGTAAACATCCATCTCTGTGATTTAGGCTTTTAAAATAATAGAACTGACGAGAAAATGGATGTTAAGAGCACAAAATTAAGAAGACATTGGTGCTAATGTGCAGTCTGTGCATATTACTGATGAAATGCTCAGTTTTCCTTTTTAATAACAAGTTCATAGCATGATCTCTGCTGAATGTGCTATGAAGTCTAATCCAGGAGCAACCGGAGAATTAATTTCCACAAGGAATATTCTAAAACCGGGTGATTAAACTAAAAAAAATGAGAAAATAGAGAAACAAACACAGCTGAAGAGATGCTGATGATTTACTCTGGGATTCTAAATTAAGTACATTACAGGAAATTATGCTGCTTCAAAAGAGCATGCTGTCCTGAGTGAGGGGGTGGGGTCCTATTAGAGCACTGCTGGTGGAGAGAAAGAGCTCAAGTGGTTGCATAACACAGCATGAAAAAAAAAGTCTCATTCCTTGCCTTTGTTCCTGCCAGAGTCTCTTCAGAATCTAATAAACTCAAAACCAACACTGCTCTTTTTTTTCCTCTTTTTTTTTTTTAAGTATCTCTTATTCTCAACACACACACTCATGTAGAGACGTCTCATGCTTTGAAGTGAACCGTAAACCTGAACCGGGGCTAGGTTGATGTCATCAGGCCGGGAGCAATAGGTTGAAATGTTCCAAATGGAAAACAGCAGGCCGTTCCTCCTCAGCTATGAGAACCATCACAGGACACTGCGTCTCTAAACACTTCTCAGTTTCACTTTTGGCCTGACCACAGACACAGTCACAGTTGTGGCTGCAGTATCAAGGTGTCACTTCCTGATTATTCACTGTGAAACTGCTGGGTGACAGCTCTATAGCCTGATGCTGCTCGCCACTTCTGCTGCACAACTTATGCATAAGCTATTAGACCTCACCGCACTTCATCTTGATAAGCCATCTGCAAAAAAGACCTCACAACAAACTACCTAAATGACTGCGCACTGCTCTTTATAGCTACAATACAAATCTGCCTTCCACACAACACTTTCCTGCTCTTGACAGTGCCTTTAAATTGCAAAGAAAGTACAAAAGTGCTGTCATTTTACAGACATTCAACCACAGTATGTGTTAAAGCTAAGCACCGGTAATAGAGACAGAATCTCTGTGAACTATAAACCACCTCTGAAGAGCCAAAAGCAGCTGAAAACAATGCAACCTGGAAGTTTGTGTATAGGGTTTTATTTCCTCTCTGGGGCATCTCAGTTTACACAAAAGGTCACAACGTAATCTCAAGAAATTCTGCTCTACCACAAATATTTCACCTCCCATTTCTCAGGTCCGCTAGCAAACACTAGTTTGTCCCTTGCCCTTGTAAATTAGCAGTAATATATCCCAATTCTGTTCACTAATGCTTCACAACTCACAAGACAGCCAGTCACATCCTTTAAGGTCATTAGGGTAGAGTTACATAACCTGTGGGAAGCCTACAGCAGACTGCCTACCACACACTGTCAGCATGACTTTCTGATTATCCAAGCTCTCTTATTATGGAGGCCAACAGCAGCACAGACCCAAAGGGATGGACTCTAGATGGCGTTACTTCTAACTGGAGTCACACCAACCACAAAAGTCAAGTTATTACAGAGTATGTTTGGCTCAGCAGTGGCTCAGAACCTCACCATTTCTCCTGCATGTTTGGAGCCTGAAAGCAGGATTTAAAATGACTGAACAATATCATAATTAAACCCTTTTTCAATCTAAAAAGGTTTGCAAATCCCATGTAACATTACATCAGATCAGTGGAGGAATGTAAAGTCAAGGCAGTTTTTTTTTTTACTTGATGCAGTTTTATACCTCTACTCCACAACATCTCAGAGACAAATATGGTTTCTTTTTTACACTATTATATTTGTTTGACAGCCTTAGTTACTTTTCAGTTTAACAAGTTCTTAAATTCCAACACTTTGTTGGTAATAAAACAAGTAGTTACCTTTTTGACATCTTACAAAAGTCAGGTTCAGATTTCAGGTTCCGTGTGTTGTTAGCAGCTCCACAAAATAGTGACATTTCTTTGTCTAAAGCTCTCACACAGTTACATCCAAGGCATCAAATGTCAGCAAAAATCAAAGATTAGATAAAAAAGTCCAACAACTAAAAACAGATTTGTGTATCAGACCTTTGTTCTTTTCTTTCTTCTCCCATTAATCATGTCATGAGCTGCAGATTCATGTTGTGTCAGTGTGTATAAAACTGGAAATAAATAGTTTAGACTAGTTTTACCTCCAGCTGCTACAACAGTAACATGCAGTGACAACACTGATGCTTCTCTGCTAATAATCTCATTGTGTCATATGTAATAATATATCAGCCAGAGGGATCATTTTCACTTTAACAATTTGCTGCTAATATTTGCACTTTTACTCAGATCTATTCATGCAAGACTCCAACTTCTTATGGAATATTTTTACACTGCTGTAATAGTACTTTTACTGAAGTAAAGGTACAGAATACTCCTTAGACAACTGCATAAGACAAAACTCTATGAGAATAAGATGAGGTTCCGTGCTAGTAGGGAAGAACTAGCTACATGTCGTATCAGTGTATGATTAAAGAAGCAGCATATTAATTTAATGATAATCAGTTGACCTACTAATTGTTTCCATTCGACCTATTGCACTTTGCTAAATCTGAAGGGATTTTCTTCTGAGTCTATTATAAAATCAAGTTCTCCTCATGGTTCACAAAGAAACCACTAAGAGAATTGTTCACTGATTAAAGTTGCAGTAACATCATCTCAGTATGCTGTGTTTATTTTGATTTTCACTGAAGTTATCCCTGTAACCAACCAGCGGCTGATTATTGACTGTGCACAGGAAGTGACATTTTCTATTAATGTTGTTTTAGACTTTAATTCTGATGCCTGAAGAAAAAGGTGTGCCATGCTGAGCTCCCACTGAGCCAAAACCTGGAAGTTTATCACATTGAAACATTGTTTACTCCTTTAATTCAATAATTCGTAGATTCCTGCAACAACAGCAAGGTGGTGTATGCATCACATGAGGTTGTAAGAAAGCAGAGTCCGAGGTGTGTGTACCTGGTCTCGCTCATGGGGGAGGAGTGTCACCGATGACAGGACCAAGGGGGAAGCGCTTGGACACCTGGAGCCCCTTCCCTCAGCGCTGCCATGGCTGAGCTTATAGCGTGGGCCATTTTTTAACAACCTGCCGTTGTTAACAGACCGCTTTGCCGCCAGCCGTAACCTCTGCCTGAAAGCAGGGTTATCAACAATGTTTGAGAGGTCATCCTGGTTCCTCAGATACCTCTCGATGTTCTTCAGAGAGGAGCCATGGGTATCATCCAGGCCCTCAATGGCCCTCCTAAGTATTTTATTCCAATCAATATGACGCAGATCACTTGAATTCCATATAGATTCCTTAGATGGCACGGGCACATTTGCAGGCGGGACTGATCCAACTCTCCCTGGGATTCCTGGGTCCTTATAGGAGGCGCTCCCCTTATTTGTAACCTTGAGAATAGAGCCATCATGAACACTTAATTCCAACTGCTCAAGGACGGTCTTCTTGTCCAGTCCATGCGATGTGGCCACCGCATGACAGATTCTCTCCTCCGAAGGCCTCTGCTTTTGCCTTTTGATTTTCTGTATTGCTTCAAGAATCCACTCCGTGTACAGAGGGTTTGCAAGTTTTACCATGGTTAAACAATTACACTCGCAAAAATGTGATCCATACAGATTCCCCCTTTCTGATGATGAAAACTAGGTACATCCACATCCTTGATAAGGTCAAAAAGTTATGCTCCAAGCCAGCATCCACATATTTTGTCTCAATCCTGGGTTATCTGTTGTTGTACTCGAGGAAAAGTTGGCACTAGTAAATTCCACAAAGGTAGAGAGCAGCTGACCTTTAGTGACTCAATCCCAGATCAAATCTAAAAGGGAAAAAGGAATAACAGTTACTTATTACAGCTGAGTACTTCCTCTTATTCACGTTTTCTAAACTAGCTCATAGCATGTTGAATATAAAAGGCGTAGCTGCAGGAATGCAAGACCTTTAAGATGTGCTAAAACATGACATACAGATGGATATAAACAGATGCAGGAGCTGTCATGGCTGCTAAAGAAATTAAAGTGACTTAATCCACAGTCTGACACCATAATCCATAGACCAAACCAGATGTCCATTTCAAAGAGGCTGTTTTTGTAAAAGTAATATGACAGGTAGCTAGAAACTTCTAGCAAGTTACATAAAGTATCAACACACTTTTTTCTGTTTTTTTTTTTTTTTTTAACATTAAAACACACCGCGAAGTAAATATCCCATTTTACACGTAAAATCCAAAATGTCATCGTAACATTTCAACGTTACAAAAACCGACTTAAAAGCGTAAAAAATGCCAATCGTACGTAAAGTTTAACCGTTACTCGCCCTCCCCGCACGCGACTTTTGACAGCTCGCGACGTCCGCGGCGACAAACTGATCAGCGCGAGCCGTAATGACAGATCTATAATCGATGCTTACTTCCTGACAGCCGCCGTTACACGTCTGAGACACGGCTGCAAACCACTGCCGAGGCGTTTAGAGGAGGAAGAAACCGGTAATAAGTACGTAACAAACCCGGAGTTGTGTTCCGCCGAGTTGAGCAGATAAATGACAGCGTTGCCAGCATTACTGATGTCACCTAAACAGTCGCCATTTTGTTACAATGTTGTAGTTTACATGAATCCGACATGACGCTGATTACAATCCAATGGAGTCTCATTAAACCTTACCTACACTAATGCGCCCTCCCTAGCAACTTCAATATTGGCTGTAAAGACAAGATCCGATTTCTGGTTTGATAAAGCACATGTCAATCTTTATGTATGAGCTCACTCTAAGAGGCTCGGCACTGGCTGTATGATCTGTCACTTCACTCAATTGACCCGCCTCTTAAGGTGCCTTCGGTGATGAATTGATATCATTTACCACCAACACTCGTAATATCTCGACTTTCGCCGCTTAACACGTTCGGAAATTATTAATAACTTGTTTTAAACGCTAAAACAAACACGAAGCAGGTCGGAATTAATTATCACGGTTAATTTTTTAACCTCATTTGCAAAGCGTTTAACACCGGCCCACCTTTACGCATATTCCTCCTTGAAACAGTTGGTTACACTTGAAAGTGATTTGGATCATTTTAGACTTTAATTGGCTGTTTGTTAAATCTATCATTTGTTTGCATAAAACCTGCAAAGGCTGAGCGCTGATTTAAAGCGGACACGTTTCTTTATTATTTTATTTATTTTACATTTCAGGTAGCATATTCAAAGCAAAGACTCCTGCAGGCTGGGAGAAAAAAAAATGTGCAAGCATATATCGCGTTTTTTCCCACCTCTCTCTTCTTTATCTACCTCCCTTTTTATTATTTCCCCCAAAGCGCAGACAATTCTCCTGATATTTAACATGTAAACTATAACAAACCGATGGTGTTAGACGAAGGTAACATGCAGAAAAAAGTAGGTTTTCTGTTCGCTCCGCGTCTGCCAGCGAAAATTATTAACGTCCTGTGTTGCGCTGTGCAATGATGGCATGACCTCTTTATCACCATTAACTATCAAATATCTCCAATGAGGAGAAATAGTGAGCCCCGGAGGGGAAAAAAGACGTTCAGGGGGGAATACAAGTTAACACGACTGCTGGGAGAGTAGCTCCTTCATCACTGCTTCTCAATTATGTATCGCTGGTTTCTTTTAGCTCCCATTTCTCAGCTCAGCTCCGGTTTTTTCCATATTATATTATTAGGAAATGATACACGACACGCAGCCCGCTTGGGTTTTGCGCACCGTTTTCTTAAATAAACTGCATGCAAAGGCGAATATGCAAGTCCAAATCAAAAAAAGAAAAGAAAAGAAAAGAAAAACAGAAAAGAGGGCACATGCTACCGTAAATATTTGCTGGTAGTTTTACCTCTTCAAGTTTTCCCCCCCTCGGATACTCCTCTTCATTATCGTCGATGGATAAATGTGCGGCGACATATCCGTGCGTTTTCGTGGGATTTGATGTCTTAGAATAAAACCAGGGCTGAAAAGCTTGCGCCGAGACATGGAGAGGACCTGATAACAACTAATTGAAAGGTTAATCTACATAGCAGCCTGTGACAAAGTGGTACCCTCCCCCTTCTTCTTCTTCTTCCACACTGTAGACATCCCTACTTCAGTGTAGTGGAGCGGACCGTCGCCCCTTTAGTGCGCTCCTACAATGATATTGTCAATTTCACTTTTCCTTTACCCCCCCTCCACC
>JAPTYQ010000012.1:25025912-25047606 GCA_029814465.1 Ostorhinchus cyanosoma | reverse complement strand
CCCCTCCCCCTCCTCCTCCTCCCCATTAATGGGGGTGTTGAGCTGTCCAAAAGTGATTAGCATGATGGAGCCGCTGGCTGATTAAATAATGAGCGAAGACACAAACCCTGTGTGCTTTTGCATTCTGGTTTTGCTTAAATGGTGCAGCCGGCTCCCAAAAGGCCAAGTTTTATTTAAGTAATAACCAAAAAAAAAAAAAATCCTTCCCAGTTTCATTTTGTTAAAAGTGTCACTATTTTGTGAAGTAGAAGTTACCCATACGGACGCCCGATCTTAAACGTCTGCAGGATGACAGCTGTATTAAAGGAATACTCCCACCTGTAGGCTTGAAAGGTAGTTTTTTCCTTTTTAAATCTTTAATCATCGTTTCACTCAGAGCTGCTCCAGGGCTCCAGATTTATCCTTCTAAACCACAGAACCGGGAACTTTTCAGTTGTAAACACTACTCAGTTCATAACTTTTCTCTGTCAGCTGTCATCAGCTTTGATTCACAGTTTGATTGGACTGAAATCGTGGCCCAGAAGGACAAAAACAAAGACAACAACTTGTTTATGTGTATTAAAATGTCCTTAGAAACTTGTCAAATCACTCCTTCACTGTTAATTAATTTGGCCAATATGCTACAAACAAGTGTTATTCTTAAAATCCTTCATAAATAAAGCCAAATAACCAGCAAGGCCATTTTATTTTCAGTGAACTAATGTTACATTAACATTGATATTTCTTATTTATTGGTTTAATATTTATGTCTAAAGCACCTTGGTTACTAATTGCTTATAACAAATGTTATCAGCTATTTAATGAGGCTAAATGCTAAAACATTATTTAAGAAATGCAAAATCCTATTACTTTTAATTTCACTTTGTCTGTTTTTTATCCTGTGTTGGAATCAGTTTGTGAGCTATCTGATAATTTAGTGTGTCTGGACCTCATATTCACTGGCGATCCAAATAAATGCAATAAAATCACTTTCTAAAGGCGCTATTTCTGGCAAAGAGTCCGAACAATGAGACAAAAGTACAGCACAGAAGTGGTGTATTTATCTCTGCGGAGTGTTTGGATCACACTGAACATACAGATGGACAGTTGAGGCACGGATTAAGCTGCAGGAGTGGTTTGAGAAGTTTGGTTTTGGGCATTTTCATACTTTATTTTCTGACTCTGATGCCTTTATAATCCTGTGTAACTGTGATGAATCACACCAGATATAAAGAAAAGTTTCCAGAGCTGCCGACTTTGAAGATTACAAGGTGTTTGACATTAAAAAAAGCTGATTTTTCTTTGGAGTATTCCTTGAAAACACACAATTTTCCAATATTTGATATAAGAAGAGATCAATTTTCATCTTTGAAACAGGAGTTCGGCAAGTTCAGTCAGTTTATGAGCTTTTTCCAGACCATGTGATGGATCAGAAGATAGTTTTACTCCAAATATTTGTAAGCAGTGTACGGAAACATAATAGAGTATAACACTCTGAAATGAAATTGTTAGATTTATTTGTTAGAAACTATAACTTGTGTAAAAACAGGTTTTATGTTATTACAATTGCCTCTTTGCTTTATTGTCATTTATTATCAGTTTACCCACAATCCTCCAGTTATGGCCAATAGAAGGAGTCAATGTTGAAAAATTAGTAACAGCGATTTCTGTTCTGAAGATTTACCGTAAATAAAATACAACTTGCAATGAATCTTCGCATTACCTAGTATGTTAAAGCATCACGAAATGCAAATAAGAAGGTGTAAAAGTGAAAAAGTCTGTTAAAAAATTGGTTTTCACAACAGTGTGATCAAGTGTAACTCAGATTTTTTTAAGAATTAGCTGGTATTTAGTTGTAAATCTCAAGATATTTCAAAGAAACAGAGATGCAAAAAGACAATGTCAAGCCTGTGGACATAAAAACTGATGGATAGAAGATGACTAAAACTCCCAGGGTGCATTTCAGGTACAAACAACCAATTACAGAGCCTTAAATTTCAGTTAGGTGTTTTGTTGACGGCTGCTTAAGGTTAAGATGTTGAAATGGTGGCTCATTTCTGCATGAATTCAAGTGCCAGCTTTCTCAGTGCTTTCATTTGACTACTGCTTGTACTCCCTTTTTTTTTTTTGGCTTCTTCTCCATGGCAACAACTGCCATTGCTCATGGGTATTGTAGTATTGTAACCCATCTGCCAGAATGAATAAGGTCCCATGTGTTTATATTATAAGTCCTAAAATCACGAAAGTATGTTTTTGATTATATGCTTGTAAATTCCAAATACAAGGACTGTACGTGTTAAAATATATATGTTTAGCGTCAAATTTCATATCTGATATTTCACTGGTTTATTGAATTTTGTTCAAATATTCACGCTGGAGTGTTTAGTTCACTGTAAATAAAAAAAGAATGTACATAGAATCCTGAAGCATACATATACAGTTTGTAGTGAAAACACAGATAAGTGCAGCGCCAGGACGGATCAGTGAAAGTCAGGCTTCTCTGGGAAGGTGCATCCGACCCGTCTGATGATGACGTTGGCCGCGTAGTGTCCGGCCCGGATGCACTCCTCCAAACTGTGCTCTTGGACCAGCGCAGAAAGGAATCCTGGGTAGAAAAAAAGAGCAGAAGTCAAATCATTATCTCAGAAGTAATGTGAAGAACGGAGAGGATTCAGATATTAATGACATGTAGAATAAGACAGCAGCCATTTCCTCCTCTACAGGCTTTAAATGATGACTGTTTTATATGTGGCCCTGATCGGCTCATACCGGGTGAAAACAGCGGGGTAAATGTCACACTCATATAACCTGCACATGCTACGGTGTTACATAGTTTGCTGGTATCAAAGGTTAATTGGGAACGTACACAGAAATCAAGCTGTGTAGAGAATTATTTTACCTCCGACGAAGGCGTCTCCTGCTCCGTTTGTGTCCACGATGTCGTTCTGGTCGATGTCTAAAACTGGGAACATGGTCACCTTCTCACCTGTGGTAGGAACATAAGAAGATCGCTAATTAAAGGCGAACACCTGTGGGCTGTTTCTGCCTTTTAGCTTATTATTTCTGCATTTGTATCTCAGTTATTCAAAGGTCAGTGTTTGTGAATCACTTTGCTCATTGGGGACTTTATTAAAGGTCTGCGAGGGGGTTGTTTTTTACTAACAAATGGCACATAAAAAGGAAGATTATACAGAAACTTACAGTGCACATTATGAGTGTGACGACTAATGGAGCACAAACCTGTTGAGTCTAGATAAGTGACGAAAGTAGGTTTAATGGAATTTTTACGCAGGAAGGACAGACCAGAGTTTATGCTTACATTTGAAGGACAGCATTATATTACCTAGGCTGTACAATAATAATAATAACAACAACAACAACAACAACAACAACAATAATAATAATAATAATAATAATAATAATAATAGACAAAGATACATTATGCAAGAAACAATACTGATATACATAGAGTAACCGTAAAACACTTATATAAAAAAAACCATATGATAAATGAGTTGGGCACTGACTTCCATTATTTCGGAACACTCTTAAATCATGCCATTATGTTAAATTATTATGTTAAATATTTAATGTTGAACACACAGTGAGCTAAAAAAAAAAAAAAAAGAGTTACAGGCTAAAACGTCTGTTCAGTCATGCTATTGTTAATAAAATAATGTTAAACATACATCATTTTACCAAATCAATCAAATCGAAGGTTCCCTTTAATAGCCTTGGGTACTTCATACCTACTTTTACCTAAAATTAGCAAAATGAATTCAAAGGTTTTTGTGTTTTTTTCTTAAGGGAATGATAAATCCGGCTCACGTGTCATATTGTACGTTATAGTTGTGTAACTGCAAAAGAACATAAACCCTATCAAGCGATGGGAGATGCTTCTTCTGAGCTATTAAAGAAACATGGCAGATCCATGAAAACATAGCTATTCTTTTTTTTACTTGACTTACAATGAATGAAAACAGGATTAATATTGGATTGTACTGAATCGAATAGTCTCGACCTTTAAATGACTTGAAAACAGGATAAAATGAAGGAATTAGATCCTAAATAACACAAGCTCCTAATATGGTACAGTTATGCTAATCGCTAATGCAAATGCTAGGTGTTTGCATTAGGACAGAATTAGACTTAACCTTTAACTGTATATATATGTCCAGTAATATTTAAAGGTAGAAATGAACATTGATTTGCATTTATGTGAAGTGTGTTTTGTGCTGAGAACCAGTTGAACTACTACATTTTTATGCTAATATTATCATGGATACCAGCCACAGAGTTAGTCAGACTATATTATGATCTATCTAAGCATTGGATATAAAAAATAAATAAATAAAAAAGTGATTAAACAAGTATGTTTTATCACATGTGATAATTATGGAAATGTAAATTAAATTTACAATTTACATATTAATCTTTATTCTCTATAATGTAAAATATGCTATTTCCAAGCTAAGTAAGATAGATGTTAATATGTGAACTAAACTGAGCAAAATAAAAAATATATATATAATAGTCGAGTAGAATAAAATAAAGAATATACTGCAAAATGGGGGCAAAATGGTGGATTGCACTGTTGCCTCACAGCAAGATGTTTCTGGGTTAAATTCATGGATGTGGGTCTTTCTATGTGACGTTTACATGTGCTCCCCATGTAAGATACGCCTGCCATCGTCCAACGATACGCACTAGTAGGTCAGCTGGTCAGTCTAAATCACCTATAGGTGTAAATGTGAGAGTGAACGGTTGTTTGTCTGGAAACGTCAGCCCTGCAACCCTTTTCAAGGATTAAGTGGTTTGGAAAATGAATGAATGAATACAACAAAATGAAACAGAAGGTGTTCTCTTTATGTATGAGCAAGGATGAGATGCCAGGTTTCTAATTTCCAGTGACACTAACTAAAGCAAAAGCAGCTAATCTTCATTTTTGAGAAGCCAATTAGCACAAAAAAAAAAGAGTATTTATGCTTTATTAACTGACTTAGCTGTTAATTAGATGTTAAACTAACAGGCACCTCTTTAAATAAAAAGGCAGTTTCCTACATCGCCTTTGAACAAATGATCCAAAAATGACTGACACGCGATCAAATATTTTCTGAAGTCTCAGGTGATAAATTAAAAACAATACAACAACAGTTTCTGCGAGTTCAAAAAGGAACCCGTTAAATGAGGCTCTCTTTATTATCTTCAGCGGATTATATTGCTTCAATTATCAGTAGCATATGGACTTCAAAGAAACCTCCAGTTTTAAAAGGGGAGAGGAGGGGGAGAAAGAAACAAAAAAAAAAAAAAAAAGATCTACCAGATGACAAAGTCTTGAGGTGTAGAGTGACATTAAATCAGCAACTTATGTCAGAACAATCTAAACCACACACACAATCTTCAAACAATCCGAGGGTCTGGTGCCGACGCGAACCTTCAAAAAGGTGCAGGAGACAAAAGACTGACATGTGGATAAAAGGAACACGAGGAGGGCTGACAGAGCTCGCATTGAGAGGAAGAGGTTGGGAGTTTAAGGAGAACACGAGGGGGAAAACACTACAGAAACATAATGAGGCCCCCTGCTAATCTGACAGAATATCAGAGCTGCAGATAAGACGCCCCGCCTTATCAATTTCTGAATATTTTCCTGTCCTTTCCCTACAGGGCAGAAGACAAACAACCTGCAGCTAAGCATATGTTCAACACCTGACGTCGAGGAAATGACTGTAATAGAGCGAGTGGGAGACAAACTCCATCAGGTTGTGGTTAAATACAAACATCCTACAGAGCGGGTCAGATAAAGAGCTAGCTGTGTTTCCAGACTGACACGTTCCGTCTTTGTCGGAAAGCAGCTGATTGTCACGTTGATAGTAAATTACAATAAGACAAGACTCCTTTTAGGATCGGCTAATTAGTAGCATAACGACTCTGCTTAATTAAAACCGCCGATGAAGCCGGAGAGTCCTCCTCCCTCTTCAAATGATTAATCGTACATGAAAAATGTGTTAATAATAAATTACAATTTGTCATTTAAGGAGCTGAAGTGGTTGGTTGTGGTTGTGGTCGTGCTGCCGTGACGTTACAAAACCAGAAGACGCTACGCTGACGGAAGCTCGGTGTGCGTCAGCGCTAGACATCAGCATCACGAAAAATAAAGAAGGTAACAGGAAGTTGTGCTCATCTAGGAAATGATGCTTATGTTATATTATAAGGAGGATGACATATGAGTCAGAAAGTTGATTTTAGAGCTTCAGCTGTTTCAAAAAGGCCACAGTGACTGAAACGCACCAGACATTTATCTGTTAAATCTATAAGACAGAGGTGTCAAACATGACCCGTGAAAGGGTTCGATCCGGCCCATGGGAAGAATTTGTGAAATAAAAAATTGCACCGAAGATATTAAGAATCAATAGCGTTAAAATCATTTTAGTTCAGGGATCTCATATAGAAGAATTCAACGCCAAGTGGGTCGGACCAGTAAAATACTATTATAATTAACTGTAGAAAATGACAACTCTAAGATTTTGTCTATAAGTGTAAAAAAAAAAAAAGTAAAATTACATGAAAACCAAAGACAACCTATCCCTGAACATACCCTGAACAAATAAAAAAAATTACATGTATAAATGATAAACAGGAATAATAATGTTAAAATTGCACAAATTTCAGGTTGTAGATGTAAATATTTTCATAATGTAATTTTATTTTTTCAATCAAAAACATAGAGAAAAGTTTGAAGTTGACGTAATTTATAGGTTATTATGTTATTTATTTATTTATTTTTTTTTACAGTTTGGCCCATTTGACATCATATTGATAATATCGTAATGAGTTTGACACCCCCGATATAAGAGGACCGACCAAGATGTCACCCATTGGTGTCTGAATTGCCATTTTGAAGCCAGTACTTAGTGATCATGTTAGCTTTTTTGGAGCCAGGAAATAAATGACCATATTTGGACAAAGTGGGTGGAGCTGCAGTAGCCGATGTTCTACAGTAGTGGGGATCCAAAGGGTCAGGAACAAGCTAATGCTAACTGACCTGCTAATCATGCATTGGCCTAAAAAGTCATTTGACTACTGTCAGTTTGACCTTCTAAACACACCTACAGTGAAGCTGTCTTTCAGTGAAAAAAAAAAAAATTTTTGTTTAATCAACAGAAGCTTAAAAGTCTGACTCAGCAGCTGATCGAGCTGTCTGTCACACCCATCAATCAGATTCTTGCCACTTGGTTAAAACTAAACAAAACTGTCACCACAAACAATGACTTATCATTTATTTCTATTTAAGAATCTGCCGTGCAGCTCTGATTATCTCCTCTGTGATGATCTACTAAAACAGTTTTAGGTCAGAACCCGATTGTCTGACTATATAAATACTTGTTCTACAGGAAGGGATCTGGTTTTCAATTTCAGTCCTCAAACATTAGCTTTTTTAATCATCCAGCAGCGAGCAATAAGGTCCATATATGAAAGTCAGCAGTAGACAGTGGGAGGAGGGTCTTCAGCCCAGAACGTTTCAATATGGGTGTGAAGTCTTCACTGCTCAGCATCACAGGCTGTTAGCATTTATTGTGGCTAAGCTAGTGGGTGTATTTTAGTAGATTATAGTGATTATTTACAGTCTTTCAACAGTAAAAGGACAAAGATCAAGCCCTGGTGTCATACAGAGCAACTACTTTTATTTCTACTTTATTTCCAGAAACTATTTTGTGCTATTTTACCGAGTAAACAGTTCTTGACTGTATTTAATATCAACTTTAGTTACAGATTTTGACCAAGACCCTCTTCATCTGGTACAGCATCCAACACACTGCATATGTTTCTTAAATCTTTTCTTAAAAATCTTTCTTAAATGTACAGTACAGTGTGTAACCTCTAGTCCAACCTTATGTTTGTTGGTTTATTAAAGTTCTAATGACCACACATGTGCATTTCTCAGTCTCTGTATTAAGATCCAATTTGGATATATATGACGTATGTACAGCAGCAAAATCTAAAACTTTCAAAGTTAAAACAGCTTGTGTTCAGTCTGACCTCCCTTTGCAGTTAAAATGTCTTTAACCCTTTTGTTCAGACAATATGAGATTTATTGCATCAATTTTCTGATGTTTTATACCAGGTTTCATTCAACACACGTCAGATGTTTCTAATTGTTCGTGGTGCTTCCTGTCATGGGGTCAGAGGTCACATTAAATGGTGACTTTAACCTTTAGAACCCATTTAGTTCTGTTTTTGTGTGTCTTTTAAGGCTGTGCACATACTTCCTGTATTTCCTCGTTGTATTCATAGAAAAGAGGTTGAAACCTGTTCATTCCTTTGTTGTGGAATTGTGTTCATTGAATCCAGTTGATATTCTACTGCTATAGATGTGGTGGTAAAGAGCTGAGGAAGTGGATGAATAAGTTAAATTAGAAGACTTAATCAAAAGAAAAAAAAAAAAAAACCTTTGGTGCCAGATAGTGTACCTGCTGCATCAATCAAACCAGATTTTAATTGATTATCCTAATATAAAATAAGACTTCTGTGAGGTGTTTCACATTTTGTGTTTCATCCGTCAGGCCTTTATCTGTTCTGTTCTGTCCAGTTCAGAGGAAGGTAAATAAAGTCACCATTTACATCAATACACAGGATGAAGTGAAGCATGCACTGGTGTAAACAGACCAGAACACTTAAAATCCTCATCTATTGCAGGTAAAGCACTGACTATGGAAACCTGCACTAATCACTGTATTTGCCCCTTTGAACCTCCTTAAAAAGAGAAGTAAAGAGTTTGAACGGAAATGCGTTTTACAGAACCATGACGGCTTATCAAGTAGAGAAACACACATTTAAATACACTAAAAGATAGTTTGGGAGAGCTTAATATGCCTCCAAGTAAAAATGAATCCACATATTTTGTATTCCGTACTTATTCATCTGCTGTGTTCATGTCTTTTACCAAATTTTTGGTCAAATAAATACGTTTTGGATAATGTTAATTCATGGTGACTCATTTGTTTAACTGATGAAACATGAGAAACAGAAGCAGAAACAACCACTCTGAGGAAGTCAAAGAAGCCAAACGCATTAGAGTTAATAAAGCCTGCATACTGGATTAGAAGTGTGTGACGTATTGTATTTTAATGGACTCATATCTCACTCTGTTTGACCTTAAAATGAGGAACTACAGACCTGGATATCCTGTGGCAATTAACAACTCAGGACTCCTATTAAAATGATAGGAAAATGGATTTTCCTAATGGGGAATTAGATAACCTTTGACTTAACTCTAATTGGCTGCTCTTTTTTGGAAGTTTATTGTTCATATGGGGTTTTTTTTTTTTCCTTTTTGCAGGATTTGTATGTTTACTTCTGCTTTTTACAAAACTTTGGTACCGCTCTATGCTGCAAAGTCCTCAGCCAAAAAAGCTATCGTATGAAATGATTTTACACCTAAAATCAATCCACATCCCCCAAAGTAACCCTTCATACTTAACCTGGTGTACAATTTTAATAAATAAACACATAAATCAATATATTAATGAACAAAACTGCTCCAAAGCCTAATAGTTACATGACTTTTTACAGCTTTTAGAGCTAACTTTCTTTTTGCCGGACATTTTATTTTCCAGTGCTTCCATGTATTATTTTTTCATAAACCAGAGTCTTGTATTTGGTTTCAGGCTTATTTTCATGAGTTTAATGCATTCGACTACAGAGATTTGATGCCTTAACACCTTAGTGTAGAGGAAGTGTAATTAAATACAAAACAAAATAAAAATAGATGCAAATTTAGGGGTAATGTTTTGATAAATAGTAATATCTGGCTGCGGTAATTGCATCTTGGACAACATTTCCAATGCAAGCCTTAGGGCTCAATCCAGACTGATTGTTCTGACTTGTTTTAGCAATAAAACCTGCTTCACCTACTAATGTAAATGTTCTGCTGCAGTGATAGCACAGTCAGTGACTTTTATTGTGTTTGTCTTTGTAGAGGATATTATTTTTAGGTGGTCACAGTCCTGAAATGACCCACATGTGAAGGAGAATAAGAGGTCAAACAGCACTGAGGTCATTGAAGTCATGTTGCAGAATTATCTCGATGTACAGCTAAAGTTCGCAAACTCATGAGCAGATGCTAACGAAAGCCATTAATTAAATCGCGTTTCACAGAGAATCGGTTGCTACTTGTGTACAGACGTTCATGAAGTGGAATTGGAACAGGAAGTGGTGAAGAGATTTTATTCTAAATTTCAGGAGGTGAAAGGCTATTTTTCAGGTGTTTTTTTCACGCTTCGGTTATTTTATTTAACAAAAATTGAGGCTAAAAATGAAAAATAGCACCAAAAATGTAGTTTTGTTGAGTGAGAGAGCAATACAAATACAATGTATAATGAAATATGAGCTAAAGCAACATTTTATTTTATTTTTTTCTACAAATGAGCGTTGTTTGTAGTTTTGCTTTTTGATTTAGTCTATACTTTTTTATGACTGATATCTGCTGTGAATTGAGTGATGTTAATAATTCACGATGTGCGAGAATAAAATGGCTTTGGACCTTGAATAAACAATGTCTTTCCTTCATCCCAGCTTTTTCGACTTCATAAATCTTTCTTCATAATAACAAATAAAAAAACTAACACTAAAACTATAAAAAAACAAAAACAAACTAACGATTCCTCAAAATAAAAAGCCATAAACTTGTAAAACTACTAAAGCAAAAAGACTAGTTACAGACCATTTAAGAACGGTAACAATTCTGCATCCTTGTTTGTTTTCCCACCATCAAACAACTGGGACAAATGTCGATTTAGAGTCACGTAGGAGTCGCATGGATTCAGTTCCGATTGAAGCTTCGTTGTGAAAAACATCCCTGTATTTGATTTAGATCCACATATGGAAGTGACCTGAATCACAACTGAAAAGATCACATCCAATTTAATTTGTGCTGTTACGAAAAAACAGATCAGCCTCTCATACAAGCAGAAAGAAATTCCGATTGGAGCCAAAGCTAAAAAGCAGCTGGTGAGATTGCTCAACAAAATACTTTTCTGGAATTACAATGATATGTTTATGTATGTATATGTTTAATCCTGATGTTTTTCTGTGTTCTGTAATGTATTCTCTCTCCTGTATGTGGCAGAGGGATCCCTCCACTGTAGCTCCTCTTGAGGTTCGTTCCTATTTTTTGCCCTCGTTACAGTTTTTTTTTAAGGGGGTGTCAAAAACTGGACAGCCCATTCTACCAAATTTATGATTTGTGACATCAGGTTATACACTGTAAATAAAACTGACTCGACTTGACAAGACACGTTCGAAATAGAAACTGTTAAAATTCATATTTCACCACCTAACAGACTCTCCTAAACTCTCCTCGCTGTGGCCTGTGCAGTGTTATTGATGACATTTTTCGGCACCGGGCACAAAACACATCACATTCTCTTTTCCTTCTATCATCATGACCAAAGTTTGTACTCAGCTGCTCGGGGAAAGTTCACATAACTTCCCTGATGCGAATTATTAAATTTGACTGACATGTTAACTCGGGTTACACTCCAACAATTCCCCTGACCGTCTCTAACAAAGAGCTCATTGGCAAAAATCTGTCATGGAAATGGCAATAAAACAAGAAACTCCTGCCAGAAATCCTCAGCCTGTGTTGTTCCTGGCTTGTAGAAGGTCTGAAAACATCGCTTTGCTGAATTCATTTCACATTTCACTGTAATGAGATCGACAACATTATTTTCAATCAATAAAACTCTGCTGTACTTTTCTCTTTTATGAAACATTAACATATTCCTTTTCCAAGAATCTGGTTTGACAAAATGAATGAAGCAGCAGATTGCGGGTGAAAAAGTGTGGGTGTAGCTTTGACAGGTAACCTCCAACAGAATAAAAAAAAAAAAAAAAAAAACCTAGAGACTGGAAGAATTAAAATACATCCTTCCAGTAAGCTATAATTGTGTGCTTTTGTTAATTCGCTCCTCATAATTCCCTCATTACACTTCTTGAATGGTAGTGATTAAACTTAAGAAATTCTTTCAACAGGCGTCTCTTTGAAATGAGTATCAATTAAGTCCTTTATTATTGGCTATTCTTTTTAACAATGCAGATTCACAGCACACCAGTGACTGAGAAAACACTCTCCTGTTAAAAGAGGAGAAAAAAAAACCCATACTGTACGCGCAAATAAGAAGACCTTGGCTTTATTGGAAAATGAGCATATGGAGCATTGTTTTGACTCTGAAATTATACCATGCTTCACTTGTTTACGCTCCAGTTCGCACTTCGATTTTTTTTTTTTTCCTACAGACAGCAGGTAGATCAGAAAGTACAGTATACAGGCCGTTACTTGGATGTTTAGTTTGGATTTAAAAATAGCATTGAAGAGACGCACAACGCCGTTTTGGTACGACTTCGCAGAGAAATTAACTGCTTTCGGAAACCGTTTGTCTGCTTGTTTTGTTCAATCTTTAGATGCTTTTCAGTCAAAATACATCAGGCTTCAAATCAATGCATTATATAGAACAGAGAGGCCAAGTCCCATAGGAGAGTTTTTGAGAAAATATACGGATGATAGAATTGTAATCACGAATGCTACATGCTACATGTTGTGTGTTAGCATGGGGAAAACACAACGCAACTGAAGTTCAAAACTGTTTGTTTTTATGGACCAGTTTCATAGAAGCACCATTTATGTATTTTTTATTATCTGATAGTTCAACAGTTTTACAAGAAATTGCCACTTTCTTGACTTAAATTAGTTTTTAACTGACAAACATCATATATTAAAATGATGCCCGAAATCAAATGATTACTTATTAGAATGAAAATGAAACATGCAACAGTATAAATTTTGCTGTAGATATGTCATTTGTCTTATTTGGCTCAAACTTTCAGACTTTTAATACAATCATATTAGATTTTATTGCCATTACACAGTTGGATGCAATGAAATTAGGGTGTTAGACCAATTAGGTTCTGACTATTATAGTGTGTAATGACATAAAAACGTGAGAATTCACAGTATAAGAGCATAAATGAATACATAATTCTAAAAATAGAAGAAAAATCCAAAGTAAAATATCTTAAGTGTATTAGTATAGTATTATAGGTTTGATTGGAAGCATATTTGCAGCCGTTAAACAGGCAGGTTTCAAACAGTGAAGACACACCGATTGGAAAGTTACACCAAACTACTTTAAAAACTATTCTTACTAAAGATGAAAGAATGTAATTGCAATCAAACATGCCATAGACAAAGGGAGTCCGGCATTTTTGCATGATGAGTGGCTCCGTTCACTGAACAAACACCTATTTAGTGAAAAACTGTTGGTTCATAACAATCAGATGACCTCTGCAATGATCTTTAACACCTTATCCATAGACTAGTAAATGACAAAGCCATCTGATAGGATCGAAAACACCAGAACGGTCATTTTGTGAGATAAGAAACAGTTTGTGGTGATATGACAGATAAGGTCCATTTACAGAGGCTCTACAGTCTGTCATTTAGACCAACATACACACACTTTTCTGTCTGTGAATGAAGCCAAAGATAAAAATAACCAAACTCATCCATCCACTCTGCTGGACCACAGAATCATAAACAATAGGAGAACGTAGGAGGGTAATGTGGTGATATAATGTTGGAAAATAAACGACATACAGGACTTTATAACACTGCAGTTACTTTATGTAGAGTGGCAAATATTCATTATGTTCCTTACTTGGATATTTCAGTTTAGCTTAATGATGTCAAACTTTCCTCAGGATCAGTTGCTCTGTTGTGTTGATTCTGTAAGATTTGTTACCCCACGCCCCCAAAAGGGAAGGCAAGGGGTATTGTTTTTGGTTTGGTTTATTTGTTAACAAACTATAAGCTGAATTTATACCAAACTGGGGTTATATATTGCCAGTGACCCAGAATAGATGTGGTTACATTTTGGGAAAAGTAGGTCAAAGTTCACATTTTTTATGAATTTTTTAAAATCTTTTTTTCCCCCATTTACTTATAATGGGTGAAATTTCACACGTCTGTAGCAGGAAAAACTACTGGTTGAATTCATACCAAATTGGGTTTATATATTGCCAGTGACCCAGAACAGATGTGGTTACATTTTGGGAAAAGTAGGTCAAAGTTCAATGTTAATGGGCAAAATTTCAAATGTCTATGAAAACATCAATTTTTGTTTCAATTTACTTCAAACTTGGCACATATATAGAGACAACTGATATACTGACATCAGCACACGCATAGACATGATGACATCAGCTGGATCGATGCCAAAATACGATACAATACGTGTAAGGGGCGGGGTCTGTTGTGCCTGAAACCACTTGTTCAATCTGAAACATGAAGAAATTTTGGACTTTGACTATTTTCTGATTACTTTTTTTATATGTTATTAGTTGAAATGACTGGATGAGTGATAGAAAATGTGTTGCTTTACACAAAAACTGCAAAATTAGATGCATAGATGCGACATACAGCTTTTACTTTTTCTTTTGGCAGAGCAGTACATCGATACTTTTGCATAAATGAAGGATCTGGATGGTCTTTCACTGCAGCTCAATTAAAACATCTTCTTAAATCCTGGGCCAAAGTGACTGGTAATTGTATATGACTACTTTGCTAAAAGCCACGAGTTGATGTACTCTGCAAAGTTTAACATCTCTATGTGAGAAACTTCCCTGAGAATACTTCTTCTTCTTCTTCTTCTGGATCGCTTCCTGCTGCATCTCAGCCAAACTCTCAGCCTCGGAGAGGAAAACAACGTTACCGCTTTCTTGGCAAACGCAACAGGTTAGGAGCAAGTTGACATTCAATCTGTTTCCCTATCATAAGCAGCATCTTTGTTCACAATCGAGTTAGGAAAAAAAGTACATATGCCTGTAATTACTGTAACCACAGGCAAAAGATCATCGCCAACCAATATCCTTTCAGAGAGACATGAAAGAAAACACTTTGACGTGAGATGCCAAGAAAAAGAGAGGAGGTCTTTTCTCATGGCGCAATCTGTTAATTGATTTTGTCTAATATGGACTGAAGAACATAAACATCCTTCTTTTTAAACAAGGAATTAAGATTTCTTTGAGTAAATCTAATATAATTCTGCAAGGCTTAATCTAACTTTGACAAATCACCCTGCCGAGGAAAAATCCTTTAAAGAAAAGAGCTTTTTTTCGCCTCGCAGCCAGCTCCGTTTTCCACCTCATGTGATTAACATGTATAGATCAGGTCTTTTTTCTGTGTTAAAATCTGCCTGCCACGGCCCCTCTAGAGCCTTAAAACTCACTGAGGAGCCGACTCAGGATTTATCAAGTCCTTATCAGCGATTAGAGCGCCAACCCCGGCTGAATGATCGTTTATTAGATCTCCTCACTGTTAAGGTTCAAGGCACAATGATCTTAATTACTGCTTTAATGGGAGTATAAGCAAAAGCCCAGTGTAGTTCAGCAGTGTCAGTGGCAGCTAAATAAAGGGCTATTTCCCCCTGCTCCAAGCTCTTAAAAGGCACGTTTGAAGCAGTGGTGTGATGAAAGACAGCTCCAAATGAAGGGCAGGGGGGGAAAAAAAAAGAGAACAATAACAAATTGACATCTCTTTTTGGAGAATTATACCACGGGGGAAGGCAACCTCCCATCCTTAATCACTATAAAATGGTTTAACATGACATGCAGAGGCTGGCAAATGATCAAATCCTGACAGGAGGACAAATTGCAAACAAAATGAGAGATCAAGTTTATTAGAGCGCCGCCTCTGGGAAATGAAAATCTTTAATTCTCTTTTTACATTGACATTTATTTGGCTGGCATGAATAGCGATGTTCACACACATACGCACCAATCCTGCTTCACCTACTACTGTAAGTGCTCCGCTGCAGTGATAGCACAGTCAATGACATTTATCATGTTTGCCTTTGTAGATGACATCTGAAACACATTGTCTTTCATCCCGCCTGCATTCATCATGTATTTTATATAAAGTTCACAGAGGCGCTCGGCTCTGTCTTCATGCTAGAGCAATGAGAGAAGCAGGCAGGAATTATACATCACCTCCAGCACAATGGATGAATTCCTTTTCTTTTTAAGTGGCAGGCGTCGGCAAAGACGTTTCTTTTCAGTTTATAATGAACGGAAACTTACTTCCAGTAATACCACTTTAAAATGAAAAATGTCATCTGCTGGATTTATAAAAAGGGACTTCCAATTACAGCCCGGTGGGGACATTGTAATGCACTTTTTAACATTATTTTCTCTTAATTAATAGCTACAAACATAATATACTATATGACTGTGTTCTTATATGTTACACTAATTGGTACGGTATAGGTCAAATATATAAATAATCCCATTTCAAACGCTTTTGCTCATAGACCTACAGCAATTAAACATGCACCGAAAAAGCACCTACTGAAGAATTTCAATGTAGAACCAGAAATAGAGCTGCGAGAAAAAAAATGTATAACATAAGATAAACGAGAAAACTTATCCCTGATGTAAGTCTGTGAATCTAATCAGCGAAATTCATGAACGGAGGCATCGCTTTTAATGAAATTTGGTAGAAATAACAACTGAGTGGAAATCTATCAAAGAGGAGAAGTGGACTTTAATTGGATGCTGTGGTTAAATGTTTGTGCATGTTGTCATAATGGAAGCTCTGCCACTGTTGCAGACGGCAGTGGTGTCGTCTTAACTGGTGAAATGTAGCCATATTTTAGAACATTTCTGAAACAAAATGCGGAAATAAAGCGGGAACGCATTTGAAGTGATGACATCGTGGAACTAGAAGTGGAATTGTTCAGCAACTAGACCAAAGATTCTAAGGAACTGAGCTACTGGGACCTGCTTCTGGTTTCCAATCCCTATTCTCTGGCGTGCTGCCACTGCCCAAAGACACACACCTTAATATGTTGACTGGTCAGTCTAAATCGCCTGAAGGTGTGAATGGTTGTTCTGTATATTCCCGTCATGTGATAAACTGCTGACATGTTCAGGGCGTACACAGCCTTAGCCCGTTAGTATCCAACATAGACTGCTGCAAACACCACGAGCCTCACAAGGACTAAATTGTTCAGAAAATGAATGAATGGACGAATGTTAATGATGTTATTTGTGCGACAATTACACCTCAAGAAAAGTGAATGTTTGTGACAGCCCGGTTATGGTGATTTATTGTATACATCAATGATATAGATGAAAATACTGACAATATTTAGGTTTTTTAAGTCATTTTACAGTTGAATTAAACAGATTCATTGATTTTGCTGAAACTTGGTGGATATCTATCAATGAGGCGGATTAAAATGCAGTGAGAAAAATCATAGATGCTTGGATTTGCTTCAGTATTCATTTTTCATGCTAAAATGCCAACTTGTTGTTTTCCTTGTTAAATCTGATGTTAAATTAATGTCTTTGGGTTTTTGATGTGCATCAAATTGATGACATTTTTGCTTACGAAGCCTCAAGGATAAACAGAAATGTATGTTTTGTGATGAATTGCTCCAGGACGTTAATCAGTTCCCACAGTCTGTAGGTTCAAGTGTTTTATGTGGTTTTTTTTTTTACTTAGATTTTATTATATTTTCTTTTTTTAACAGTACAATACAATGTATATATTCAAATACAGTATGATACGTTTTTTTTTCCTTTTTCTCAGATGTATGTGTATTTTTACAAACCTCCAAAGGTGATATAAGATGAAAATGAAAGAAAATAACAACCACAGCAAATAAATACATATTGTGTACTCCAGAATATAAGGTTATACGTACAGTTGGGCTCATAAGTTTACATACTCCAGCAGAATATGTGATTCTTTGGCCATTCTTTCACTCATGGCTAGTGGTTTGGTGAAGCCATTTATTATAAAAAAAAAATGTATTTGCTCTTTTTTAAATCACACTGACAACAGAAACTATCCAAATGACCCTGATCATAAGTTTACATACCCCAGTTCTTCATCCTCTGTATTGGCCCCGCCCCTTTAACATCAATGACAGATGGAAGTCTTTTGTGGTAGTTATGGATCAGATACTTTATTTTCTCAGATGCTAAAGCTGCCCATTCTTCTTGGTAAAACCTTCAGTTCCTTTCAGATTTGGAGTTTTCTTGTATGAACTGCATGTTTGACTCCTCCCCAAAGTGGATCACTGATACTGAGGTCAGACTGAGATGGACACTCCTTCACCTTCACCTTCACTTTTTTTCCGTTGTTCCAATCACAGG
The DNA here is from genome assembly GCA_029814465.1 of Ostorhinchus cyanosoma. Taxonomy (NCBI): domain Eukaryota; kingdom Metazoa; phylum Chordata; class Actinopteri; order Kurtiformes; family Apogonidae; genus Ostorhinchus; species Ostorhinchus cyanosoma. Next base: position 25,029,414 of record JAPTYQ010000012.1, on the reverse strand, counting down.
TTGACTCGGCCTTATGTTTTGAGTCATTGTCATGTTGGACCATTCAAGGCCGTCACATGTGCATTCAGTCAGGGTATGTAAACTTATGAGCACAACTATATAATTCCTAGTCAGAAGAAGGATGACAGCATTTTGATATACAACAGGAGGGTTTGCGTCACTAATAAATATTATTATTGCATCAATAAAGGTAGCACAGATTCTTATCTTTTCATAAAGGTGGCTTTCTGAAACCTTAGTGAGAATGTAATCTGCTCCATTTGATAAATATCCTAAACTTTTTGAGTTGTATTGTAGGAGGGAGATTCTGGTTTCAGACTTTAAGGTGGCATATATTCAAGAGGTATTTACCTGCCCTTCTATCTAAACCATTTTAAGTGTTTTTAAAGCCTTTATGAATGAATTTTAATGTCCAGTTGTTAGTAGAGGATGGGTTTTACTACTGTTGATGTAATTACGCAACTACTTCAGGCGGTAGGGAGCATTTTTTTGGTTGAAATACAGTATATATTTAGCAGAAACTACAGCACAGACACGTTTAATTACTGATTGATTAGAAGTGCTGGAGGTTCAGGATGAGACCGGTGTGATGTTGAGGACATGTGAAGCCGGAGTCGTGCTGTATCTGTGCTCTCTCTCTCTGGTCCCCAGTGATGAGTGATATGTTGGAGTCTTTACCTGAGGCCATCTCTCCCCGTGCTCGATGAGTGTGAACTGCAAGGGCAATGAGGAGAGACGCCCTGTGGCTCCAAACAAAGGCAGCGGCTCCCAGCAGTAATCGGAAACTATCGTCTCTTCCCCGCAACGCTTAAACCAGCAACCCCTGCCTGCACGGTTATGATGACACTGCCGTTTAATGTCTGACTAACAAATATGCCTCGTATCAAAGGAAACGGGATTGACTCGAGGATCAGCGTCGTCAACCTCTCCCCAAGGTCACCGTTTTGCACAAAAAAAAAAAGAGAGCAGGAAGTAAGAGTTGATACATTAAAAATTGCTGAGGACTGGCCTGGAGTGTGTCCAAGACAAAGTTAGAAGTACTTCACAAATCAATGCCTGCTCTCTGCATCCCACTCACTTCTTTTATGCTCTGAAATGACAGAATGTAGAGCAAGCATTCTTTTTTTTAACATCTGGTGTCAATATTTGAGGTTAACTTCAAAGAAATCACTGATAGCACTCAGCTTTCTTCAGACAGAGATCTACCATCTATTTAAGGCTGTTCTGCAGTTTGGAGATGTGAGGTTTAAGTCAAGGGTAAAGATGTCCAAAAGGGGCCAAACATGGGGTGGCTACGAGTCACATTTAAGCTAATCTGCACATTTAATGCAGTTAAAAATATGTATAATTATGTGATATATGTCTTTAAAGTAGCATCAGAGTCAAAGAGGCTGTTGATGACCAGACGGTTTTCACAAATATACCATACCATACCATACCATACCATACCATACCATACCATACCATACCATACCATACCATACCATACCATACTATAACAATAATAAAACAAACAAACAAAAAACACCTCACTCATTGATTAAAGTAAATGTGTTTTTAACTTCATCTCCCATCATGCAGCATGGTACTGCACTTCCCATCAACTGTCATGGCCATAGCAATGTGATTGTAAGGCTATTGTATTCCAAAATGACTAACATCTCCCAAAATATTGGTCCAATCAACTTACCGAAATATTCTATGTGGAGATGGGACCATTCCTCAGCTGTAGGTCGCAAATTGGCCGGTTAAAAATGTCTCAATTTCTCAGAACGGTGCAGATACAAACACACAGACGCTCTGAGATTTTCCAGTATTATTTTATAGATGTGATAATTAAAAAAATAAACAACTATGATTTCGTATTATGCTTTCTATTATTTCATTGTGTTAATGTTATTAATATAAGCAGTGTTTCACTTGTTATACAGTATGTTATTTATTTAAAAATTGCATATATAATAAAAAAAAAAAAAAATTCCAAGTTTTTAATTGATCTAAAACACATTTCCTTTATTAAAACCACGTGCCATATCTGACTGGAGAAACACGTTCACAGTTAATAAATTACAATAAAAAAACAGGTTACATTTAGAACTTTTGTTGAGCAATAAAGGTCTTCTTTGAACTTTGAGTAATGGAATCAATTCCATCTGCTGCCCAGCCCATATACATGTGTTGTGCTAATGCTAACACTGGTCGTTAGCTGGCTCCGTTTCTAATTTAATGAATGTCTAAGTCTAAAATGTGCATGTACACAGATATCTAATGTAAAGGGGTTGACTTGTCATTTCCCACCCGAAAAAAAAAAGGATTTCTTTAAACCTCTTTTCAACTCATCTGCAGCAGCACCGCTAGCTACTATTAGCTTTTCCACACAAACTTCACCTGCGTACACAAGCCTATGCAAACCTTCCATACTGAATTGTGAGCTTTATTTTCTGCTTTAGACATTGGTATCCACTCTGTCCTGAAACTCTACATCCAATATGCATGTATTAGGCTCCATTAGAAAGGGAGCATCTTCTAGTTTCTGTACTTAACATGTGACTGAAACATAATCTAAACTACATCAGTTTAAACATGGCTCAAATGTAACTCTAACCCAAACCTTACAATGGATTAGGCAATGACCCGATGGATGTTAAGAGGTTAACTTTAAAGTCTTCCATCTTTAAATATGTATGTCGGGGTTTGTTTGCTTCTCCCATCCAGACAGACAAAGTATTATGTGTTCGGTTTTAGTTTATTTGTCCACATTCATGTTTTTGTTTTTTTACACATACAACCAATATGTCGCTGATATCAGCCGCTTCACCATCTTATGTTATATTAAAGCTTTTTATCATATGTCTGAATATTTGCTCATTGAAAAATAACATAATGAAGGGCTGAAATATTTACAACAGTTAATCTATTTTAAGAAGTCTTTTTTTTAATTAGCATTAGCTTTATTAGCATCTGCGCAGAATTTTCCTATATTTTAGCCCTATATTCATTTTATTTGCAACTATTACAAGCATTTATTTTTTTTCTGTTTACATTTTTCAAGCCTATAAATTTCTATTAATAAGTTGTTATAAAATTAAACATTTGCACAAGGGTTTTAGTAAATGGAGAAAGAATTCAATATGAGTAAATGCTTTCAATGCTCGAGTTGAGTTCATGCTGTAATAAGAAATAGGTCTGTTCATGTGATTCACTGAAATTAAAAAGAATGTGTTATGTTGTTATGTGGATATGTTACATCTCATTCTTCTATCGACTCTGGAGGCACTATGGACAAACAGAAGTAGAAGAATGGGACTTCTTTTACAGGTTTTTTGCTTTAAATGGAAACGTTTTAATGACAATCACCACCTCCAGTGTAATGGACTGTGCAATACTCACCTTACCTCAGTGCAATAGTCAAAACACATGCAACTTTCTGAATTTTTCTTAATCTTACCTTGTATATATCCTATTTGTTCTATATATTTCTTATCTGTAGTACAGAGATAGC
>JAPTYQ010000012.1:25012983-25024285 GCA_029814465.1 Ostorhinchus cyanosoma | reverse complement strand
CAAAAAAAACCCAGCTTGTGTCACTTTTACTGTTGTATGTATTATGTAAAGTATAGAGAAAAGAGGAAATAACACAATAAAGCTGAATGTGTCCCCTTTAAGAGAAAATCTATGTGGGTAAGTTACAAAAATAGAAAATAAAAGTGGCCTACCAACAGTTGCCACAGTGTCGTCCTTGCCCTGAGTGAAGACCACGATTCGCTGCCTCTTTGTGTTCTCCTTGGGGAGGTTTTGGGTCTTCTTTGCGATCTCTGCAATGTCATCTGTCTGTAAAAACACCACACCACAGGGTAGGCAGGTACAGGTTAACAGCACCCTGAACAATGCGCCACGAGAGCTATTTTCTGAGGAGTTAATCAAAGATCACAAGAGTGACTGAGAGAGGTCAGCTGTTTTTTTTTTCTTCCCATTCTGCCAGACAGATCAAGTGATAATGAAACCAGATGGGCTATGAAAAAGATCAATAAGAGCACTCAATGATGCTTCCATGCAGTTACAGGAGAGCTGCAAAATATTAGAAAGTCATATTCCCTAAGTGAGATGAAAATAAGCGTGTGAAGATATGCTGTTGTCAGATAGAGCTACTTCTGTGCATGTACTGTATCATTCTCCTCCCGAAACAGGCCATCTCTCCTCAGCATCTGCACAGAATGGATATTCTCGCCTGGAGACGACAGAACTCTCCCGAGTGCTTCCCTTTGATCATGAGTGGGATAAAAAAACCCACACCTGTCAGTGCTACTTTATTATTAACTCATCATGATGTACTATGAGCAGGTGGAATGTCTTTATCGCCGTCTCGCAGTGGGGCGGACCAGAGGCGTTGTTGGGATCCTCAGACGTCGGGGGGTTCAGCCCGGCCCAGATTTTCACCTAATAATTACACCGTTTTCAAGATGTGTCGCGGTAAAATCGATACAAGATGCAAGACACTATAATACACTGACGTTAATATAAAAGTGTTAATATAAGGCAGATGCTATTTAGATTCAGGTGAGGTGTAATATTAGATGATATGTGCACAAAAAACTAAATCTCTTGTCAGAAAGATTTTCTAGGATGAAGTTCATGTTGTCAATTGGTCTATTTTAAGCCAAATCACGTTTTCTTGAACTTAATCGAGAAATTTCGGTGCATAATTCTCATTAGCCTGCAACTGAAAACTTAAAAATACTACTACTACTAGTGTAAATAATGAAAGAAAGAAAAACAACATAAAAAAGACAGATCTAGAAGGTGCATATATGAGATAATATGGCAGCATTAGGGGGGTTTAAGTGTTGTGTAGACATTTAGAGGATGAGGATAAAGGTAGTTGCAGGTAGATTTCATTAGAAGTTAGAATTTTCTAGCTCCCATATCAACACCTTTTTAAAGCAATGGCATATGTCATCATTTTCAGGTTTTTCTAAAAACAAAAAAAGTATCACATACTCATATATTTGGTTCAGTTTTTTGAAAAACTTGAAAATTATGACTTAGCCAAATATTTCAAGAAGGTGATGATGTGGAAATTTCAACTTGAACGCTACACTAAGTCAAATATCCAACCTGTAAAGTGGTTTCAGGATGTCTTCTACAGTAGCAATGCAGTAATAAAATAGTACCATGGAAAAGTCTTAAACCACCTTTAGTTTCCAAATCTGTGAGATTTACATAAATACAAGGGATATATGGAAGGGAAAAAAATAAAGAGCTTAAACAATAAAAGATTAAATTGTTAAAACAAAACAAACTAAATAAATAAATATATATAATTAGAGGAGAGTATGTAAAAACATAAACAGAACAGATGCAACATACAGGAAGTATGAAAAAAATATTAAAAACATAGATTTCTTAAAAATTTGGATATTGTAGAATCTGTATAGAATTATAAAAATTGGTCATAAAATGTGATCTGCATACAAACACAATGTTCTCATCCTAATTCCACATGCAAACAATTTATTATAATATATAAAATAATATTTCATGTCTTTATTTATTCACTTCCTTTAACGGCAGAGCTCCATCAAGACGAGAAATTATAATTGTTTGTGCTTGTTATGAGGTTGTGTTTGTCTGTACTTGACATTTAAATGCATATCAGATCATATTTTAGGACGAATTCATGCAGAAAATTAGGAAATTTCAGAAAATATTTCGTCTTGCCGTTGCCTACTGACAAAAAAAAAAGACAGCTTAGGTAAACTTCCTGCAAAAACTAAAACACTACAGGTGGAGTAGGACGTTTGCACAGAACTGTATGCTACTAACACATCTGCTTTGTTTTTTGTCGAACACACTGTATTCCGTCCATTTTCACCTTCTCTGCAACTAGTAAATATGTATCGCAAATAAGTGAGTCAATATAAGCATGATGTCTCCTCAGTTTTTGGCTTATTCTGCATCCTTTCAACCCTGTGGAAGTGGAGGTGGATCATCTGGTATTAACCTCACTGTCTTCTGAAGCCTCTGATTTTAAGCCAGTGAAGCCAGAGGTATCAGATGAATCTGTTGATACCAAACATGCCATGTTCACTTATTGGCAAAGTAATGAGGAGAATACACCAGAGACAAAGTTCAGTCTCCCAACTTATGCTCAGCCAATTCCGACTTACGTTTCTGTTATTCGTGTATCAGACTCACTCTCCCTCCAAATATGACGTAGACACGATACTGCTGTTCCAACATCTTCAAATATAACAGGATTTTTACACTAGTATTGATAAAAACATGCATTTTATATTTTATACAGCTCAGTTATTGTTCACTACTGCTATGAAACCTGCAGGAATGTTAACAAAACATAAGTATATTCCCAAAATATATGTGAAAGCCAATTAATCCTGTATTTATAACATTATATACATTCATATTTTATGAATTAGTTGATGAGAATTGTATAAATAATGTTATATGGTTAGTCTAAGTACACAATATCCCATTCCAGTTAATGTAAAACACTACTATGATAAAAAAAATAAATAAATAAATGTAATGACACCTATTCTGGGTCGCTGGTAAATCTATAAACCCAATTTGGTATAAATTCAACCGATAGATTTGCTGTTACAGTGTTAATAAACAAAGAAACAAGCCAAACCAAAAACAATACCCCTTGCCTCCCTCCCCTTTGGGGGCGGGGCTATTTATGACATTACTATTACAATCTATGCCTATGTAAATCACAATGAATGGTTGTAAATGTGTGTTCTTTTCAATAGTAGGTGGATGTATATAAGTCTGCAGAACCATTTATTTTAACGCTAATGTTAAAACTGTACAGCTTGGATAATTGAATTAACAGTAACATGTTGACAGGGATAAAGACGATGCTATGTGTCTTGTTTTGCTTGTTTAGGGCTTTGACTGGATGTATATTTGGTTGTTTTTTTCAATGTAAATGATTCACTCAGTCAATCTAAAGTGACTAACCTGTTTAGAACAACTCAAATGCGATACTATTCCGAGCTCTGACTTTCTAAATGAACGCAAAAACAATGAGATCTGATGCTAAATAGTAAAAGGTAAATGTGGGCTCATTATTTAGCAAAGAAATGTCACTGATGCACTTTTTTTTTTTTTTGCAAATGTGTTATCAATAATACATTTTTTCAGCTTGAGATGCAAAAGACACAAAAATATGCCGTGAATTTCCATAGATTGATGTTTTTCCATTGTCACAACACTGTCTCAAAGTCTCTTCATGTGTCATTCGCGTCATTTTCAGTATGTAGCAGCTTTTTCGTCCTTTACTGTTTAGTCTTGAAGCATGTCATTTTTCTGTTTTGTTGCCTTTTCTTTTTATCCCGTTTCATGTTTTCTGTCATTTTTGTCTTGTTACATCTTTTACGACTGATGCCTTTCCTTTGCGTTTCACATGGCTTTTGTGACGTCAAGAGAACACTTTTAGTCTATTTTAATTCCAAAAATCAATTCACATATTATACTGCATCATCGGTATATATTTTTACCCAGTAGAAACAGCTCTATGACCCTGATGTTACGTCTGGTTTACAGCCTCATGAATAGTCTGCATATAAATCGTTTACAAATCCTTTAAAACGGTATTGTTATTGTACAGATAAAAAGCGTTCTGGATCTAGTCATGAAACATTAGCAGCTGTAGCCTCCAACGCACAGGCCTAATAACACCACTGGGGTGGACCCTAAGTTTCACAGAGGGTTGCAGACGCTTTGAGCATCTTTATCAAAGTAACACTCGAGCACCTTCGGGGCAACAAATGCTGTGGTTATGGGAGTAATCAGGGAGATAGGCTCCATCCCAATACCACCCGCCACACTGGCTCACTCAAACCAATGAGCTTTTACACCTCTAAATGCTTCCCAAACGTCCTTTAATCAGCCCTGAGAGGTCCGGGGAGACCTCGGGCAGAGGAAAAATGGGTGTAACACTCTAAGTAAGTGCTAATGGTGAGGTTAATTCAGAGGCTGTTAGCAGGCGATGGCGAAAAAAAGGCAATTTGTCACTGTGACTGGATGTAACCACAAGCACTCCTCCAGACGCCGAATGCAAAACCACACAAGGCTTCGGCACATTGTCACCCTTTGGTTTTATGTTCGCTGACATAAAAAAGGCGCTCTACTCAGGTTTAGGGGCTAAATGGCTCTAAGGGCCAGAGGTGGGAGGGTAAGCATCATGACTGTTTAGCAGGGCAGGCTACAAAAAAAAAAGAAAACACACACACAGTAAACACAGCCGGGCAGAGCAAAAACACTTACCTGAGACTTCCTACAGCCAAACAATGCAAAGAAAAACAAACAATATGATCAATGTGCTTTACCAACTGCTGACAAATGGCAATATTTATGATTGTGAGGCAATTGATCAGACACACAATCATCAAACTGTGAGATGTGAGAGCTTTACACAAGTGTTAAATTGTGTTTCTGTGCTGAAGCCAGTGAGAAACTGGTGCATGCTGTTTGTTAACACCGCCGGGGAAAGATTCAATTAGAGCGTCGATGCAGAGATTTCTTTGAGCGTTTAAAGGGAACAGATCACAATCAGATCTGCTTTTCATCTGCTGTTTAAGCTGAAGAAGTGCTGCTGTCATCCATAATGTGATGATAACACTGTTACCGACACATCCAAAGTGCATCAAGCAGCGCTTTTTGGTCCGATATTGATAACTAGACAGCAACAATCACACACTGTGTACTGCTGACACATGGACCAATAAGGAGGACTTTCATTGAATTTTAATTACTCCTGAGTACACAACAGGTTGACAAATAGAAGTAAAATAATACATATTAGATTGGGCCTGTGTAGTAAATACTAATATGACTTTTAAAAGAAAATAACAGGTCAAAGTAAAGATTTAATAGAATTCATTCATGAAAAGTAGCAACGTTTTGTGATATAAATATTACATTTTCATTGATTTTATAAGTTTTCTTCTCTTTTGTGTGATTGCATTATGTGCACAATGTAGTTGTGAAGCAATTAGTCATTCAACATCCAATTAAAACTGATTAAGGAAGAGCTAAATATGCAGAATGGAGCTAATTTAATTGATATATTACAGTACATATAGATTTTACTATTGCATTAATGATAAATATTTCATTTCTACACCATTAGACAATAATACTTCATGTTTTATATACACTTATAAAATGGTTTTTACATATATTTTTTCTTAGGATACTGTAATTCCGAAAAATTGAACGTTTACTATAATAACTATTACTTTCTATGTTGAGTGGGCCTGTTCTCTCCAGGTCATATGGTTTTCCTCAACATCAACTCGTTAATTCTCTTGTCAGTAGTTGCTTTTCCATTGACCCTCAAATTGCGTGAATATAAATTGTGCATAAAAATGTATCTAATGGAAAACGACAATTTTGCCAAAACTCTTGTATTTTGATTAAAGGTTTTTGCGCTGGTAAGAGGTGTTTTTTTGGGTGTAGCACAATTCGTAAATCACATAAAACTGCAACGGTAAAACTTTATTTAAAACTAGAGTCACGTGAATCAAAAAACCTGGATGTTGACGGATGTTACAACAAGCGAATACGAAGAGTTTTAAAAGAAACATGGCGCGGTATGTGTGGAGACAACAGAAAACAATTTTTTTTTAAATTTAGTACAAGATAATAATAATGAATATATCTGTACATGAACGTGATATTTACGTTCGTCACCATGTTCATGGAATGACTCCTCGCGTTGTCTCACGATAATAAATAAACAACTCATCGCATTTGGGATTTAATAGAAAAACCGACATTACGCACTTCTATTTTTCGACATTTCGTAAATATCAGTAAAATTTTGCGCAGTTGTCCAATGGAAAAGCAACTAGTGTCCTGTCCTAAATGATAATGCTAATTGCTAATGCTAACTGTGTGTATTAGGATATGTTAAAGGTACGGTAGTAAGAACATGATTTAACTTTAATCTTAAAACACGTTGATTCACATTGAAACATGGAACCTTAACGCTTAATGTTACCACATATAAAACAGAAAAAACAAGTAGTGGAAGTCAATCCTGAGGTACCGTAGAAACATAGTGCAACATATTAGACTATATACACGGTCATCTACACACTGTCTAGATATAAACACCTGTTTCTAAGTTAACAAACACGATTCTCTTTCCCTTGTGATTATACACTAATGAAAACATAATTATGAAGATTACATTCCATTTCTTCTCATAATAGTTTAGTGCTTATTTCCAACTGTTAAAATTAATTATCAATTCATCAGTGAAGCTCTGGGAAAAAAAAAAAAAAAACCTCAATTCTGCTGCTTTTCTATCTTCTACATAATTGTAAATTAAATGTGTTGAGGTGGAGTGATGAGTGTAATCCTTTATTTTAGAATGTACAGCTCTACTGGATTGTTGACACGGTGCTGATCTACATAATCAGCACCGTGCTGTTTGAGGTTATCAGGTGAGGCTTGGAAACAGGAGTGTGTGGATATAAAATGAAAGGATACTATGCATACTATAACTATGTCATTTTAGATTGTTCGCACCATTAATTTTGAATCAACTCCATTCTGATTCACATGGTTCCTATTCAGCTTGATTAAATATTAATTTTGTTAGGGATATTTGTGTTATATCAGTTCTCAGAGAAATAATGTACATAAAAGTAAACTGCAAAGAGAAACCTCTACTGTGGTGCATTATTAAAAATATTAATCCTAGGTTGGATTTTATTTAGCATGATCCACAGGTGCTTTGTTTAATCCATAAAGTCTCACATAACCACCGTCGCCCAAAACCATCCACTGACCTAAACTATTTAATACATGTTGATCCGCTAATTATATCAATACATGTAAATAATTGGTGTAAAATGCAGTTTATCATCTTTTCACGGTCATCAGATTTGACCCATTTAGACGTTCAGAGGCTCCGTAGTTACCGTGGAAACACCGTCATCTTCTACAACATCGATTCACCAGTAAAACCCATGAAATTGGATCAATAACAGCGGATGGACACACTTGGTTTATGTTCAGTTATTGGTTTCTTTGCTGACAAAGTCCCTTTTTCTTCAGTTTTCTCTGTTTCTTTAATCTGAGCTTTTATGAATATCTATATGATTAGATTAACTGATTTTTACTAAAAAACAAAACAAAAAAAACCCCTAAATGCAGAGGATAATATTAGAATAAACAGCGATAAATCACTTAAGAAATGTAAAAAAAAAAACAAAAACAAAAACTATTTTGGAACTGCCTCAAAAGTAGTTTGGTTAGGGATATTTCTGTTATATCAATTCTCAGAAAAATAATGTAAATTGTATATAACATTAAATTAAATAAGGAACCCTCTACTGTGGTGCGTTATTAAAAATATTAATGTCAAGTGCTTTGTTTAATGCAAGGGAGAATAAGAGAGAGCACGATCGAAGCATATATTAATACCCGAAACTCTGCATTTTAATAATCGATATCAGATGAAGACAGCCGGCAGGTAGTAGTGTTACGAAATCAAACTTCAACTCTAGCATTTTATCTTATTGCGCTAGTAACCATAGCAGTGCATCGACTGCATGAATTGTTCTGAATGTTCCCGATGTGAACTCAGAGCTTTTACTATTTATGAACCATAGGCAGGAAATGAAATGCAAAACATCATTTCTTCGGAAACATTTGGTTCTTAAATACCTTAAAGAATTTTCATGCACTGTTGAAAAAACAGAACATGTTGCTCCTTTACATAAATCTTTTTTTTTTCTTCTTTTTTTTACTCTTCTTCTTATGTTGTCTTTATGTATTTAGAGTGTTTTATATGTGAAATTCTTTGTTCGATCTCAATGGGATCCTCCTGGCTAAATACAGGATAAATCAAATAAAAATAAAAAAAAAACTGAAATGAATCAAATAACATTTTTTTTCCCCAAACCCAGACATAGTCACAGATTCCTAGTGCATCCTGTAGATTGTGTATATATTGATGTCGTGAAGACTTTGTACAGCTACAGTATGTGGACCAGCTCATACACAGAGAGTGAAATTGACATCTGAAAGTGACAAGAAAAAAGAAATGTGTGAAGAAAACCTCTTTGAACTGCAACCATGTAGAAATGCAGTAAGTACAGTACACAGCACTGATGTCACCTGAAAAATCACATTCATCTAACGCAATTTCGCAGAGTGTTCTGCCAAATCAGGTTGACATGGAAAATGTCAAAGAACTGTAACTACTAGGAGAGTCTACACTTTGCCCTTTGTGTTTTTTTTAATGCAACCCCCCCCACACTAACACCACCACCCCTCCCCTTCATTCCTATCCTTCCCTTTCCACTGCCTTCATCCTTTCTCCTCTCTTAAACCTGTCACTGCCATCAGGATTGCATTTCTATTCCAGTCACGTTGATCACACCGTTAGTGATTCTGGATGACAATTATTCACACAGAGCATAGCCATATTCAAGGCAGCTCCGGCTTTGAAAGAGAGACGGCACTTAAAATACCTGAGCCCATTTCAGAAACTCACACACTGCTATTTGTTTTTTTTTTTCCCTTTTTTTTTTTTTTTTTGAAAAGCAGCACTAGGAATATGCTAACCAGAAAAAAACAGACCTGCATTTTGCACTTAAGAGGCCCTTAAAAACACATATTCTATGGGCTAACAAGTAGTGTAATTTTCATTTACATGGACTTAAACCACAGGTGGCTGTAATTTGGTTATTAAAATGCTTCAGTGTGATGTAGTGTAATGCAGAGAAGGGGAGACATACAGTATCATCCCTCAGTGCAATGAAGATAATGAGGAGGCTTTTTAACCAGGCAACCTGATGAGCCCCAAGCCTGCAGAGAAAGGCTTGAAACCATGCCCAACTTCTCAGCTTCCCAAGAGGCTTTTCAAAATTCAATAAATAACATCTGTAGGCGATGTTGGGTGCAGACCTAGCAGAGTGCGTCATAACAGAGAGCTGGCTGAACAAAGAAACCATGACGACTGCCAGGTTTCCATAGCAACTGCTGCAAGGCCTGGAGAGTATAATAGCACATCAATCACTGTCCAAAAAGAACTTCATTATCAGCAAAAATAAACCTTTAGGATCTGTTTAGTGTGCAATCGTTGGTCAACTCACCCCAAAGCCCAGCTCTTTGGCGAATGTGGCCGCCTCCTAGAAGAGAGAAAAAAAAGAAAAAAGAAAACACATAAATGAGCAGTTAATTACAGAGTGACAAACAAAGAGCAAGAGTGTCACACTCCAGACGTGAAGTAAAGACATCTCGCTTCCCTCAGCTCCTCACATGTGAGCCGGTGTCACTTGAGAATAAGTAACCTGAGTCGGTGTTGCTCTGCCAGCTCCTGATTTAATAGGCATGCAGCCCACCCATTTAATCTATTGCCCCACTTCATCTCATCTTACCACAGCGGCGTGAGATAACACCACGTCAGCCTGCAGCCATGAAACCACCACTGAAACCAGGAACATATGTGGGAATCCCCAGCACGGCAGGCATTCAGTACCCTCTATAACAGGTTCACTTTAAAGGACTGTACCCATGTTTTTTTTTTTTTTTCCTTTTCCCCAAAAGTGGGCTCCCCGACTACAAATCCATTTGAGGTGCATGCTGTGCAATTTTACATTAACACACATTTTTCCAAAAATTGCTGGAAGCCATTGATTTCCATTCATTTCCATATAAAAATACAATCTTTTTGGAGACTCTCGCAGCTCGCTTGAGTATGCCGTTACAAATTTATGCAGTACAGACTCCTGATTTGGAAAGTGTTTTTCATTGCCGGGCAGTGGAATCACTACGAGTAGCGGTGCTATTATTTCAGTAGTGTGCTGGTAACATCACTTTGAGCTGGGCCATATGCCAAAATACTATCATAATAAAAGGTTTTATATTATTCCTTATTGATTATGATCAAAATAAATGTCTAATCCTTGTGTTTGATATGTAGTCCTAAGAGGAAGTGGAAGAAACCAGATGTTTAATTGTGGTTTTAAATTACTCCATATTGTCAGAAGATGACAAATGCCAAACATTCTGGCCTTTTTCATCCTCTGCTCTGCGGTTAGGAAAACTAGCCGCTACACTGGTGTATTTTAACTTACTCTACTGGACAATATCATGTGCATGTCTTCTGCAGATCAGGCGTTTCGTCGATATCTAAGTACTGAAGTTTTAACTGCAGAGTTGGGTCAGTTTCTGGTTTTGTTAATCATATCTGGAGCTAAAACCAGGTTCATTCATTACAGACTGGACATTTGTGACATGTTTTCTCACATTTGGGAGTGGTCTCCATCAATGTGACGAAACAACATCCAACTTCTTTCGCTTTAGTAATAACCAACATGATAATGCTAATAATATATTTATCTATAGACAGACAAAGGGGGTAGCTAGTGTGTGACAAGCGCTGAGCAGTTCACTGTTGAGCTGAGGTTGGTAACATGAAGATTAAATTTCAGTGAAGGAAAGGTGGACAATAGACCTGGCGCTTGTTGCATCTGTTTGTGTTTGACAGGTTGGAAACAAGTAGAGGCATGAAGAATACTAAAACTGCACTTTGCTGCTTTGCAGTAGCACCCCCATAAGGTCTGGAGTCACTACATTGTCATTCACTGGCTCTACCAGTACCATTAGAATAATAACAGAGTGGTCACTGGTCTTTAATGTGCGCTACATGCTAATGCTAACTGCTAATGCTATGGCTGGGAACTGTATGTATTAAAATTCAGAATATCAGTTTGGTCTGGTGTTTGGCTTCATAGAAAAATATGGCATCTATTAAACATTTAAAGGTTATAGGTTAACTCAGTTTGCCCTGTAGGAACAGTTTGCCACCATATTTTAC
>JAPTYQ010000012.1:24997669-25008031 GCA_029814465.1 Ostorhinchus cyanosoma | reverse complement strand
GATGGATGGATGGATGGATGGATGGATGGATGGATGGATGGATGGATGGATGGATGGATGGATGGATGGATGGAGCTTTCAAGGTATTCCTACTAATGATATTTTAAAGCACAACATATGTGAATGTGTTTGCACTAATGTTCTCTTACACACAAATAAAGATAAATAAAGTTTATTCAATTTTGGAATATGCATGTGCAACAACATTTTTTGCTTCAATCATTTTTTTTTCACTTGGATAATGAGGCTTACATTGTCGGGAGCCAACAGCAATGGCATATCCCCAAAATCCCCCCAATCCTCTGCTATATATAAATATATCTACGATAATTGTTAGACAATTGATTTGAACTCAATTTGAGCTACATGGTCCTGATAGTGGCAGAATAATATTGAGAGAACCAATTTTCCCCCACAAAACTCCACCTAGAGAATGAAAATGACACCATACTAAAACTCTGGATGGTAGCCAGGAAATGGACATTTGTAAGATGATTAATATGAACCAAATTTTAGCCTATTATTGCTTGATTTATGTAAAAAAAAAAATCTGATTTTCAACTAAATTTGGATGACTTATAATACTCATAGAGAGGCTGAAATCGATAAGGTTCTTCTACTAGGGGTCTCCTATGTCGATTATCAAGGGAGAAGAAATCCAACCAAATCTGTCCTAGTTATCGCATTCACACGAAGGATATCTGGCAGCGGCGGCAGTCGGGGTAAAACCATTATATCCCCGAAACTCAATTTTGGGGATATAATAATTACTTGTATTGTGACAAATATATCTCTTTGTTTTGGGGAACCGTCTTATTCGTAATTTATTCATTAATTGAGGGGGTTAAACAGAAAGAACGGTCATTATCTGTGTTAGAAGGAATGAGTAGAAACCAGCGAACCACCTCCTTTACGTTAGCTTGGAAATAAGGATATGGCTGTTGACTACATGCATTCTTATGTTTACCCTTTGGGAAATATAGAAGTAAAACCCAAATATCAGACTCTACAATGGCCTGGAGTGTTTGGATTGAATTGTTCTGTTCTGGACCGCAGGGGAAAAATTCTACATCGAGTGGAATTACTGTAGATAAATATTGCAATTCAAGTGGTGAGACAGGAAATGAGACGTGGCTAATCATAGGTGTTTTCAGAGAGATACCGGGTTAAATATGTGACTGACAGCTGTAATTATTGATCGCTGTTCAGATTCAGTCAGATGTGACTTGCTCTACATAGAAGCTTGGAAAAGTCACTTTGCTTCACCACAGTGGCATGAAATAACAACAAGGTCATATGTATGTATATTTAGTCTTGATTACTGACTGGGAGGAGGCAGCTTTTTCTCCTGATTTCAGCTCCTGCAGCTTTGAAACACTGTGTCTAGTGTGACACGATGGTGTATCTTCTGGTTGCATTAAATGGATGTATTTAGTCTAATTTATAAAGCTTGTATTTAACATATGTAGTTTTTCAATACTGCATATTACATTAAGCCCGTGTTTTCCAACCTTGGGGTCACCTGGAATTCAAATGGAGTCGCCTGAAATTTCTAGTAACTGATAAAAATAAAAAAAAACTTACAAAAAAATATATATGATGAGTTGAGAGAGACAATCTCTGAACTGAAGCACTGTGGTACTGTTTATCCATCAAATGTTCACTGTGGTCGGTTAAGATGCTGCAGCTTGTTCATAATTCATAGTTTGAGTTATTGTTTTTTCAGTATTAATTGTCAGCCTTGTAAATACAAGCTGGACTGACTGAATAAAATTATCACTTTGTGCAGTAATCTCAACCTGGCTTTTCTACTTCAGTCCATAAAAAAAATACATTATATACCCTAAATGTCATCAAAATTAATGTTTATTTGCAATGAAGTATCATAAACTATTACAAGATCAAAAACTAATGAATTTTAGTTAAAAAAAAAAAAGTCTCTGTTTTGAATGTCTGGAGTCACCAGATATTTGTGATGTTAAAATGGGGTCACGAGCCAAAAAAACACTGCATTGAGTGGTGCTTTAAGTAAAGATGAATAATAAGGTATCATTGGCTGCTTTGCCTATTGAAGATAATATTATAAAGTGATGTGAAACTGGTCAGAAGAAGTTCATTCAAAGTCACATGGTTTATCCATATTACAATGGCACACAACGGAGATCAGACAGAAAACAACAACATAAAAAACAAAAAAACAACAAAGGTTAATGCTCGAACGCTGCAGTTAACCCTCAAAGACCTTAACAGTCACCAGCGGGCAAAAGCATCTACTGATCTTAAATGTTTAATAACTTCTGAACCACTAATCCTATCAATACATATA
Organism: Ostorhinchus cyanosoma; assembly: GCA_029814465.1. Taxonomy (NCBI): domain Eukaryota; kingdom Metazoa; phylum Chordata; class Actinopteri; order Kurtiformes; family Apogonidae; genus Ostorhinchus; species Ostorhinchus cyanosoma. Next base: position 25,005,705 of record JAPTYQ010000012.1, on the reverse strand, counting down.
AATAATTCAGGTAAAATGCAGTTTCGCAGCTTTTCAGCGGCATCAGATGTGTCTTGTTTGGACGCTCAGAGGCTTCGTAGTGAACGTGGAAACACCTGCATCTTCTGCAACATTGATTCCTATAGTTTCACAAAAGGCAGTGGTTTTAGACACTTGTTTTTACTGTCAGTTGATGACGTGTTGCTTTTTCTTTCTCCGTTTTGACATAATGACATTTGAATTCACTCACTTTTGTTAAATCTTCATGATAAATGTAAGAAAATACCTGCTACAGAGGATAATATTTTAATAAATGGTGATAAATATAGACAATAAATAAAAAATAATAAAGATCGACTGATTGATTGATTGATAAATAGCTATGGTAAGGTTAAATATAGAGAAATAATCAATTGTTGGAAAAATAGTTCTACGTCTTAAAAGGTTCATTTTATGCAGTACTATGTAACTTAACAGCTAGAGGTGGGTGATCTGGACACAAAATGCTGAATGATAATTTATTCCTCCTATAGATGCTCCGAGGGAATCAGTTGATGCTCAGTTTTCTGGTAAATATTCACGACTGATGATGATGATCTTGATGGTTTGACAGGAGGAGGATTTTTGTACGTTCTCCAGGTGTTACATGAGCCTAAGATGTGTGACGTGCGCTATTTTTATGTATAAAAATGTATATTACATGAATTATGTACATATTTATTGTGTTAGGTTTTATGCTAAATGTGTGATGAAAGTAAACAGTCTCTTGAAACTCGTAGACTAGATAAGGACACCCAAAAAGCAGGAAACGAATATAATTACAGAGGTTATTGGGTCTTGTGAGAAATGTCAGCTGTAACAAACCAAAACAGACATTTATGTTTTTCTCCACTGTGTAACAAGTCGTCGAGCATATGTCACAAAAGAACTGAGAGAGAGAGGGGGGGAAAAAAATCCAATTTCAGTGTTTCCCAAAGAATCTAAATCAAAGAGCAAACCTCAGAGCTAAGGTTAATAAAAGTTGATAAGCTGAAAAGCGTAACTCCCTGAGGCCATTCAGAAAACAGGCATTTGCTTGACCGTGTTAGCCCACGCTGATGCTGAGGCAGAAATTGAATTGTATTTGACACTGGGTGGAGGGGGGCAGATACTGAGGAGGGGAGACCTGACAAGTTATTTACAACACCACCCATGTTTTCTTCTTCTTCTTCCTCTTTCTGTGCATTTGAGTTTCAAACATATCTGAATTTCACAGCCAAACACCCAGAAATTATGCACAAAAACATAACTAAACTGCAACTCTGGGTATATTTTTTTTTCCTGGAAACATATTGTTGCTTACATTATGATTTCTTAAACACGTTATCAGTGAGTTGATTTCAATGCGAGGAAACATACTTATTTGCATTTCCTCCTAAAGCAGAAGGTGTTTGGATAATTGACACGAGACGGAGTAGAGTTCACGTCATGATTCATGTATTTTTTTTTTATAGGTTTGGACAATAAAAGCAGATGTTGGTTAGGGTTTGAAAGTAATGTGTGCTGACTTGGAGTGATATTTTGCTTTTTTAAATGGAATTATGCATTTTAAAACATTTCCCTGTGGTCTACATAAACTGTAAATACTATGCTTGAGTCCATCTTCAACCACTATTTCTGAGTAATGACACCAGAAAGGTCATTTTGAGCGCTGGCCCTTTAAATCCAAATGAGCCCCATCATGCCCCACCCCCTCCAGGTTGTTGACCGTGCTGCTCTGTCCCGTTCAGTCACTTCTGTTCGTTAACACAACCAACAACTGGACGTTTTAGGTAATCAGCTCGAAGTTTGGACATATTTTCAGTAGTTACTACAGCTGCTGCCGACATACAATTGTGTCGTAATCGGAGAAATGTTCATCAGAAGTCTTGACCTTATATGTGCAAAAGTTGTGACGTAATTACTTAGAAATTAAAAAGGAATTAAAACAGGTTGTAGAAATCCACTCGATTTTTTTTTGCCCAAATGAATATAAAGATAGCTTTGCAGCACCTGGAGGGTTCACATTCAAACTTAATGAACTATTAGGGTCCAAATACACAAACAAATAGCAAAATATGACTCCTATAACTATTACTAAATTCACTGTGAATTATTTTGATCGCAAACTCTATCTCTAATTCTAACCTTAAACTCTATTGAATTGCAAAGCTTCAAACTTATTAATTATGACGATTTAGAGTATAATGCAACCGGAACAGCATTTCTAACTACAGTAAATAAAGTTCTAATTTATACATATGGACAAAAGTTCAACTAATGAATCATTTTGCCTGATTAATCAGCAGTGACAGGACATTTTAAAACTATTGGTGTTGGTGGAACTTGGCTCTGACGGGGGCCGGTGGCTGCACAGCCTCCACCGGTCACATGGACTGAACACTTACTCACAGAACTGGACTTTCAACCACTCACGAAGTTTGCAAAAAGAATCCACACACAAAGACAAGTTATATAGTACATAACTATAGACTGTACAGTATATTATCAGTGGATGGAGGAGTCATAATGCCACCCATTGGTTGCTGAATTGTTGTTTTGAAGCCACTTGTTTGGAATTTCATCTGATGCATTGTTGGCTTTTTGACCAGGAAGTGACCATATTTGGACAAAAAGGGATGGAGCTATGGAATCACAAGGAGTCACAGGTTAGCTAATGCTAAGTGCTAGCTTACAGGCCCATTAAAACGGTAAACTTCATCAAGCATTGAGTAGCAATAATTCGTAAGTCTTGTTAGTGGAACCTGTCAATCAAAGAACAACATGGTTGATGTCAAACCTAGTGTTCAACACGAGATCTAATTGGAACGATGATTTAAAAATAGGACAGATGACTTATTAGAAAGACCATACAAAACAAATTCAACCAAAAGAATTCCAGTGAAAATATAATTGTTGTGGTATTTTTTTTTTTTTTTTTAGAGAAGTTCAGTGCAAGTCTATGGGAAGTAATGCTTTTTGGTGCCTTGTACATAAAACGGTTTTATTGAGAAATGATGTCTGTGATAAATGTTAGAGTGCTCATCTAAAAGCATGTTGTCCTTGTTTCTATGGCTGTTAGATGGAGAAGTCTGTTGTTTTTATTGAGGTTTTATTCATTTGATTATTTCATAAAGGCAAATATCATTCATTCAAATCACTCAGTTCCTTCTTAAATGTATTATTATCATGTATCAACCTAGTGTTGCATTTCCAGACCTATTTCCACACTTAATTAGCACTGTGCTAATGTTGAAGCTAGCTGTGGCACTTTCCACTATCATTCTGGAATACAGTTAAAACTTATCTAGGTTGGCTAGCTCTTGGGTGGTGCTAAATTGCTGCAAAAATACATTTGTAAAAAAACAAATGTTGAGTGAAGTTTTTTGGTGCAACATGAGGAAGCATGTTGTGGCAGTAATGAGACTATATACCGACAAAAAACTTACATACAAAAGGATTTGTTTTTCTGTCAGAAGTTGCCATTTTCAGGGTGTGAATGTAGCTCGGACGTTGTTCTTTCACGTAGCGAGAGGACTTTCAAAGCTAAAATGCAACGATAGCAGAACGAAGGAGAACGACAATCCTGCAACTGTGCGATGGAAATATTAACCCTCATTCTGGCAGAGCACTTCCAACGAGACAGACTAATATCTGCCTTTAAAAACCCACTATCGGTTGACCTCTGTCCTCTAATATGAACATATTTCTGGGAGACAAGGTTGAAATTTTAAACCTGGAAACATTTTAGTGGTGACCTGACGACCATTATTGCAGAGTTTGTTTGAAATATAATATGATTAGGATGGAAAAAATGTCTCTTTAAACGTCTCTGTGATCAAATGGTGCAACCAAGAGAAGAAAAAAATGATCAGGCCCTGACAAATTGGTTGGAAATTACACATGACTTACTCTAGAAACCTTTTAAACTAAACCGAGCATGACTGGGTCATGACATCTCAAATAATTCCGCCAATTATCGCTACTTACAGATATATGTAACAATGGCATATGACATGTTTTCCCTATCCACTGCTTGTAAGCTTAAGACATCACTGAGGCGAGTCAGACAGCTTTCATAAATGCCCAGTAAAAACAACATCTGGCATTCAACTCAAGCATTTCCAGCCAGATTAGTACAGCATGCATTACAGAGGGGAGGTTGGAGAATAAATAACTAATCACAGCGACGGCATCAGAGGGGATTGTGGCTGCCCTTGACGGGTCAGAAATATGCCTGGTGGATGTAACGATGTCAGCCCCCAGCGTGAGTCCAGGTGCTGGCGAACAGGAAGCTGCCGTGCTGGAGATGTGTGGGCCGATAACGACTGTAGGTGATTATTAATATGATCATGCAAGCTGATAGCACCTGACTCACGCCGGGTGGAGGGAAAGCAGCCGCCTGCGACTGTGCAGGACAGATTAGGAGGAATAAATCACCTGTACCGAGCCCTCCTGAAGCTCCCAGGAGAATGCAGCAATCCTGCTCAAGCATGACATGCCACAAACATGAGGGTAAACACACACACGGTAACAACACACTCCTGAGAGGCAGCAGCCGCTTATCCCGCCTCTGGGAATTCACTCAAAAAACAACCGATGGCGTTTGGTTTTATTTCTTACCGAGCCATTAAGTGGCATGTTTCATCTCTACTCGGTTATTTTCTTACACCCAGATGTGATTGTTCGGGTGAAATCTGCAAGTCGGCTCCTGTGACAGTTTTACATCTGAAATGCACAGACAGTTTAGGCTGATTCAAAACTGGGGCCTCCTCCAACTCCCAAATGCATTACCTCAGATTTGTCTTCTTATCAGTGTTTCTCTAATGTCTGGAAGCAAAGTTGTGAGAAAGCTCTTACAAAAAAAAACAAAAAACACCTGCTACCAAGTGAGATTTTTTTTGACAACTCTATTATTTTCTTCTACTTTACACAACTCAGTCCAGTGCTCACCAGATGGTCTGTTGTTAATAGAGCATTTAGATTTGCAGTGGCTTCTGCAGTGCATAAAATAACATTCATTTTCAACTTTTATCAGAAGCTGCTGCTCTTCTTAGGCTGTAAAGTCACTTTTTCTTTTGCTGGGTTTGGGATATATATATAGATATATATATATATATCTATATATATATGGGATATCAACCGTATTATGACCAAATATGGCGACAGTAGCACCACAGTTTGGGAATCAAGTAATTTTTTGCCCTTCTATTATCCAGTTATTAATACATGTGTCGATTGTTCTACTTTCATGTAAAAAAAAAACAATGCAAAGGTGAGTAGTTAAATACACCCTTTTCCACTCTATCAGCAATCAATAAGGGTAGGATATTCAGTTTACTCCAGGATATGATGCATCAAAAGCATCAAATCACCACATCAGAGAAGCTGCAGTCTGGATTTTTGGCTTTTAACTCCAAATGTTACTTAAACGATTAATTTTAAGTAATTACGTTATTGATTAGTCATTCCAGCTCTAAAGCAGACGCAACAGAAAATACAGAGATCAAACCTGATGTGGATCCAAACATTAAGTAGAGTGTGTATATTATGAATCAGCATCAGCAGTGTGAAATAATGTCAGTTCTTAAACAGGGCTTTCAGAAGACATCAATACATTAGCGTATTGTGAGATTATGTTTTGTGTTGTTGTATTGATTCATAGAAGACGGTGGTTCATTTGAGTTGAGTTAAAGTCCCTAACTACTGGATTGCACAGTTCAATACATAAAAATAAACATGCTTTACTCTGTGGACAGATTTCCTAAAATTAGATTATGATGTGTGGAAAATGGGTTCCTGTTTGATTGCTGTTTAAAACACATTGGACCATAATCAAAGATCAGAAAAGTGTATATATGGCATTTATGAAAAACCCAGGGTATGCTGGGAGTTGATGCTTCAAGAGGATTTTTCTAAATGTCCAGTTCTGTTATCTTCTGAGGAAGTCAGTCACTCAGCTTAACCCTCAAAGACTTAAACAACCACCAGCGATCAAAAGCATCTACTGATCTAAAATGTAGGTAAAATGCAGTTTCTCAGCTTATCATCATATGCATCTTTCTGGACGTTCAGAGGCTCTGTAGTGAACATGAAAACACTGTCATCTGCAACATTGACTGACCAATAAAAGTCAGGATTTACAAAAGACAAAGGCTGTATACACTTGTATTTATGTTCAGTTAATGATATATTTTTCGAAAAATCTCATTTTTTCTTCAGTTCACTCAGTGTTGATATAATAACCTTTGAATTCATGCTGAGTTTTTATGAAAATCTACATAATTAGAAATTTAAAAATAGGAAAATACCAGATTTTCTATAAAAAAAAACGCATCTGACTGTGGACAAAATACGCTAATTATTCCAGTAAGGTCAGTTTTCTCAACTGGTGGGTTATGAACCAAAAGTGGGTTGCAAAGTATTTGGTGAAGAAAAAGCTTGTTAAACATGGATTTACAAATAGGACTGAGACTCAAGTGTGTGACATGTCAAAACTGAAATGTAATTTCGATTGAAACATACGTGACAATGTGTATTAAGTGAAAACAGATGGTTTTGTGAATAGAGTAATGATCTCTGGATGCAGTGAAGAAAATATGTGGATAACTTGGTGGAAAAACAAGCTCACAGTGACATTAAATGTATCCATGGTGATGTAATGTAGGCTTGAATCCTATAAAAGTGGGTCATAACTCAATGACCAGGGGACATTAGGGTCCCAAGGTGAGACCAGCTGGAGAATGTGTGCAGTAGAGTATTATCTATCAGTATTATATGTTCACAGCGGTACAGCCAACAGGAACACACCAAACAAGACATGTAAATCAAGTGGATTTTCTGATTTTCCATGAATATTCTATCATTTCTTGTTCTTGTTAATAAAACCATTTGCTTCTGAAATGGAAAAACAAAGAGTGAATGAGTGAGTACACAAAACACGTCAGTACACCTCCCTGTTATTGAAATACTACTGAAAATTTCAACGATACCATGCCAAACAGGAAATGGTCCCTGGATAGCCGAGTGTCAGTATGTAAAATAGTACCTGCAACTGAGAAAGTAGCCAAATATGTAAAAAAAAAAAAAAAGATTGCTCAAACCCCATTTCAATTAGATTTGTCGAAACTTGAAAGCAAGTACGGGCTTGACTGATGCTTTCATCTGACCAATTCCACCAGTGCCCTTTGCTGCCATCCCATTACACACCTCCAGCAGCAGCCTCTGCCCCCATCTATCTCCGTCTGTCTGCAGGGGCAGGACGGGGCTCTCTTAGCGAGCCCACAGGGACGGCGGCGGCACCTACAGCACAGGTCCAAAGGTTAAACAATCGGAAACATGTGCAGTACATAAATATCTCTGCTGATAGCGATCTCAGGACGGGAAAGCAGGGTTTGCATAAGGGGCTCAAACAGAGGATGTAACCTCAGATAGGCCAGGAGGGAACAGGCAGGCATTCATCCAGTCTGCTGGGGCTAATGGAAGCCGTGGCAGCGGCAGAGGCAGCTTTGTGCTGGGGGGAGTTAGTTATCAGCCTGATGGCCTTATCAGCTCTAAGGGCCTCTATCACACATCTCACCCCTGGGCTCTAACAAGGGGTCAGTGCACAGCGTCAGACTACCAGAGACTGGATATCTCTCAAGGAATGCCAGTGGATGAAGCAGAAATGTTGGATGAACTGCTCCGCTTGACAAGTAAAGCCCTTAACCAAAGCAAAGAGTTCATACACCGTCATCTACTTATCTGCTGGTTTCAGAGCCGGGATGATTAAAGCTGCAGTGATTGATACTTTTGAAAGCATTATTATAGAGTTGCATAATATATCTATCGTTCAAGCATCGTCATGGCAATGTTCGTGTGTGCAATAGTCACATCGCAGGTCCTGCAATGTAGGAAACAAATGAACTCAATGTGTTCTCGTCTAAGTTCAACCTGAGTACAGCAATCCACCAATCACAAATGTTCTTAATCAGTTTGTGAAAGCAGACCACGCCCCCTGCACATGGAATGAGTCACTGGAAAAATGGAGCAACGAACAA
>JAPTYQ010000012.1:24961717-24981782 GCA_029814465.1 Ostorhinchus cyanosoma | reverse complement strand
TTACACTTCAAAATACTACTGCAACTGTTTTCCTCTACGTTCAGTGCATATGAACATGAATATTTTTCTAAATTGATATTTTCTTCCTCTGTTTTTAGTGGATATTTCATCCCAAAAAACGTCACACACCTTTGTTTTACAAATGATCTCTGTTCACACAATACAAAAATGGCTCCAAACACTTAGACAAACTATAGTTAGTGTTGTTCAACCTCAATCTGCTGCAGGTCATACACTAATTTATACACCTAGATTGGATGTTTCAGGTGCAGCTTTGTTACATTAAGCAATAACATACATGAGTGAAATAGGTGTGACGCAATAATTTTCCAATCTCTGTTTTTCCCTGAACACATAAGACAACACAAACCAGTTTTTGATAATGCAAACTTTGAAAAAGCTAAATTTTGAATCATGTAAACAGCTAAAAATGCTGCTTATGTGTGGACAAGAAACCCAAATGTGGAGAAAAATTAGTGTTTCACAAAATATAAGAACTACTGAAGAAAAACGTGGATTTTCATATGCATTCCCCCTGTATTTCGACTCCAGCAGCTAACAGAATATTTTGAAAATAACTAATAATTACTCTTCAGTCGTATTTACTAGACATGTATGATTAAAGCATAGTACTCACAGAGCATCTAAGAGAACAATACTGTCCTTGTTACCTTAGTTTTTTAGTTTTTCTACAGTAAAGTCACACTTCAGTCTATTACTGTGATCCAGCATTTTCACATTTAGAAACCAGTAGGAGCTGAAATTCAGTTTTGTATGAATATCCAGTATTTAGTTTTCAGTTCTAATTTTGAGACAAGTTTCAGTTCCCAGCCCTAGTGTTTATTTTAAGGTTCAGGTATCGTGAGGAAAGGGTTCATTAATTAATTAAAGCTGAAAATGATGAAAAAACAGATGTTATTTCCATCAGGTGGCACCTTGGCTTGTGTCCCCCCCCCCTCCCTTATTGTGCTCATTTCCTGTGGGTTTGGAATCTTGAAACTGAAAATTCAGGTTCTGTGTTGACAAGAAGCCCACAGGTAGAGAAAAATATCTGTTTGGCAAAGTATTCACATTAGCTTCATTACATAAGGAAAAAGGCATGAGCAAAATGGGATGAGACGCCATTGTTTTCCCGTTTTCTGTTTCTCCTGGGTACACACAAAATGGAGTTTTTGAAAATGTACACTTTGGAAAATCTCAGAAAATGCTGTTTGCATGTGGACAAGAGGCCCAAATGTAGAGAAAATTTTCAGTTTCACAAAATATAAGAGCTGCCGGAGTAAATAGTAGATTTTCAAACATGCTTTTCCCCTTATTTCAACTCCTGCAGCTTCACAGAAAGTCTTGAAAAATCTTTACTTTGGAAATGTTTGTAAAAGTCTCAGTTCTTGGGACTTAAAATGCTGTTTACGTGTAGACAAGAAGCTCACACGTTGACAAAAATATCTGTTGTGCAAAATATCCACATTGGTTGGACGGGGTGTTAGTTTTATCCAAATTTTAACATTAGCATTGGTCGTTAATCGCTACTTCTACACAATACTGTGATCCGCATGCATATTTTTCTTCATATTTTCTGTCCTTTTCAACTACAAAGCGAACCAAGGAAGCGATTTAGCGAATCACCGCGGCTAATGCTCGGTCTGACTCATCAAACAACTCGTCGACTGTACGCGTCACAGTGAAGGTCAGTGTTCTGTGGCTCCGAGCGGAAGGCATGTGACTCATCACAGGAATAGCACATTCAATTAAAATTCAGTTGTGAAAGACACAAAGGAGAGCAGCGGCTAATACTTCATGTCTTTTTCTCCAATGACACATTGTGATTGTTCCGCCTCGCCGGCTTCAGAGATGGTCCTGTGTTCTTCCTCCCAGTTGGCCTGTGGGGTCTGTGAATAAACACATGGAGGTTAATGTCTCATGTTCTTCGCTGTTCTCTGCAGACAGCTCTGACAGGAGGAGAGAGAGGGAAGAGCCTAAAAGGAAAGCTGTTCTGGTAATACGCTAATCTGGCTCACATCTCTTTGTTTTAGGCAGATATTTCTCCAGTCCGCTGTGGGTGAGCTGTCAAGGGGAAAGTCTTTCTCTCTTCTCTTTTTCTTATTTATTTATTTTTTTTTATTTTTGCAAGAACACCCCTCATACCCTAAGGGGTCTTTAGTGAACTTGCCATCACCCACACATACTGACAGCAGAGAGCACGCACTTCCCGAGCCCCAGCACACGTCACGAGGCGATAAACAGCCACGGGCCTCGCCACGGAGATAAGGCTTCCAAGCAGTCTATCAAACAAACAAAGCCAGATGACGAATCTGGGGAGATGTTAAGAAATGACGCCATACTGCCCGTGTATCTCCTCAGCCTGCCTTTTTTTTTTTTTTTTTTTCCATGCACACACACACACACACACACACATATAGATATATATACTCATACACCCACTTCAGCCTGTCCTGGAAAAATCATTAGAGCCCCCACCAACTCACACACACTGCATGCAGATGGAGAAAAATAGGGCTGAGAGCCAGAACGCCTGAGGGGCTTTTCATGACAATAACCTTCTGTAGAGCTGCTTGTATCCCTCCACCTAGATCACGGAGAGGTGCTGAGGGATGGATGGGAAAATAAGCGAGATAACCATACAAAATATTAGGCGAGGAACATTCACACAAAGTACAGAGGAGGAAGAAATCCGTGTCATTTTGCTCTCATGGCCTGGAGAGATGGCAGGCTAAATGCTCTTTTAAAACAGCTTGAACATTGAAATGATGATGGCTCCTTTTGCCTCAGCAAAGCACATTAATACATAGCCCAATGCCATTTCCACTTTTGTTAAATGGCTCACCTATTGAGTATTCAATTACAATGGCTGTCTCTGGTTTGTGAAGACGGGGCTGGGACCCATATAAATAAGCTCCCTGCGAGTGTGGAGCTGCAGAACACATTGGACAGCGATGGGAGGCATGTGGAGCTCCTGTATGGGGGAGGTATATAATGTTAATGGCAGAGAGAGGAGAGGAGGTTGCTGGGTATTGGCTGAGGGGCAAGAAACTAAGCTCCTCATCTGCAGAAGCATCTTATTAAGGAAGCACTGGGGTTATTATAGTTAACGAAAAGACCAAATCTAAAACTAGCAGTAAAAATAAGTTTGTTAATGGTTCGGCATGTGAGATTTAGTGGGATTTATTTGCAGAAATGGAATGTAATCCTCATAATTATGTTCTAATAGTGTATAATCACCTGAAAATAACAATCATTCAGTTTTCATTACCACAGAAAGAGCCTTCCACACAGTCCACCATGAGCATCATCATCATCATCTTCTCATTTTTTCTTAACATTTTAGGGCATCCAGCATTTCTGATTATGGTTGAAATAGACCAGAGTAACTATTTTCTCTACTAAAAAGTCCACAGCAAACAAAACACTCATTCTAACAGGGGACTTTTACATTTTTTGGATGCACCGTAGGGGCAGCAGGTGAGCACTAGCTGTCAATAAAAGATCACAAGCTGTACCTTTAATAGAACAAAACATAAAATAAGTTTTCGAGACTGACACGAAAACTAAATAATAACTACAGTGAACAATGCAACATGAACTAAAATAGAGAGTGCTGCAGGGCTGACAGGTGAACCAGACAGTAGATGAGTTTCAAGTGGAGTATTGCATATTTTATGTCAAAAGAACAAAACGTGTTAATCTCTTGAGTTTGTGTTAACCGCACATTTATTTTCAGGCATTTTACGAAAAAAAAACAAAAAAACCCCACAAAAAACATACATTGACTTTGATAAGAGACAGAAAATTCAATATGCTAACTCTCTCCCAGGTTTTAAGATTTACTTCTGCAAAACTCATTGTGATTTTCATGGTGGAAAAAAAAAAATAAAAAGAGAAAAAGACTTTGGACAATATGCGACCTTTAATAAACAATGGTTTTAGAGTAAAGTTCCCTTTATTGTCCCTGTAGGGAAATTCAACCTCTGCATTTGACCTATCGTAGTACAGAAGGAGCAGTGGGATGAGAATTAACCTTGCATGTGTTTTTTTTTTTTTTTATGGAGGGGAAAACTGTGAACCCGGAGGAAAAACGCACAACAAAGGGGAAACACAAGCCAAGGTGCCCCCAATGGAAATAACATTTGATGTCATCTATTCTGTCATCATTATCAGCTTTAATTAATTTATGAAGGCTTTCACCATGATACTGGAACCTTAAAATAAACACTTGGTCACGAAACTGGAAATCAAATGCTAGATACCCATACAAAACTGAATTTCAGCTCCTACTAGTTAGAAAATGTGAAAATTCTGGAGAACAGAAATGGTCAGAAGTGTGACTTTACTTTAAAAAAACAAACAAAAAAACTAAAAAGCCAACAGCAAGGCAACAAGGATAGCATTGTTCTCTTAGACGGTCTGTGAATAATGAGCTTTTATTGTATATGCACCGTAAATATTAGTAAAGAGTAAATATTTGTTACTTTATGAATACACTGTTGAAGATACAGGAGCTGAAATAAAGGGGGAAAAAGCCAGTAAAAATCCAGCCTTTCCTTCAGCAGTTTTTTTTTTGCTACATTTGAGTCTCTTGTCTAGAATTAAACAGCATTTTCAGTCACAAAAAGGTAGATTTTTTTAAAGTGTACATTGTCAAAAACTCCAGTTTGTGTGTATTTGTGGATTCACATAAAACAGAGGTAAAACAATAGCGTCACATCCCATTTTGTTCATGTCTACTATTTCTTTGAGTGATGAACCTGCACCGGTTTTTGTTGTTTGGACCAGTTTATTGTTGTTTTTGTGTTGTCGTGTTGAGTTTTCTATTCATGCTTTATCCTCCACATCAGTGCAGACGAGGCATAAATATAAAGGTCGATGACTTGATGTTGTTATGGAGATGTGAAGCCACTTTTCGAAGCTTCCGAGTCAAGACACGGAGTCACGTCCAAGTCTAGAATCTGATCAGCGATTGGTAATTACAGCTGTCAATGTCTCTTCCTGTCTGAAAATAACTGTGATTAACCAAAACCTGCATCACAGGGAAGATTATCTTCAGCTGGAAACACAAGACAAGAGAAGATACAGAAGTCTCACGTCTAAAAAACACTTGAATTAGAAAATGTTTATAGTAATTTATGGAAGTTTTGCCCAATGATGCTAAAAGTAATCAAACATTTCAGCTGTAACACTGTAATCTAAACATATGACCACAGTTTTTTTTTATTATTTGGAATTGAAACAGGTAGTTGATAAGAACTGGAATCAATTGGAACCGAATCTATAAAATTCTAACACACATAAATACTAAAATGAATGAAAATAGACTAAAACTAGAGAAATCCTAAAAGTACTTGAGCAGCTGAGAAACTAAGACTAAAGTGAAATGAAAAACCAAATTGAGGGACTAAAAACCGAAACCTAATGACATTTTCTAAACTATAATAAGAGTCGAGGTGGTTGTTGGTATTGGCTGTGGGGCAAAAATCTAAGCTCCTCATCTGTGCCACCGTTTCATTAAGGAACCACGTTTTCGCGCATTTGCACAGACAAAGAAAAGACATGAAATGATCTAAATTGAGGCATCCGCGGATCTTGGCTTTAAAAAACATCAGTCAGGGTGATTAATTCAGCACTGATTAATCGTTCCATTTGTCTATGATACGTCTGAAATTCCACAATACAAATCCGACAGTAATGGTCCAATCACCCCTTCGCCCCCCTCTATTGTGTGGTTTATCTCTTATGCTCAAATGGTAAAAGCAAATTGTGGCTAATTTTATCGGCGAATCCACCAGCGTGTGGTTTTTCCAGCGGTAATGATTCTCTCATTCGGGTCTAATTAACTGCAGCCATTAAATGGAGGGAAATGTAATGCCCTGGGTTCCATGTCAGGTAGTCAGAGGAGGACGGCGCAGGAGGACTCAATTAGGCCTGTGCTGTTCCCAGGTTATCACACGACATGTTTGCCAATTAAGTGAAGTAGCTTCTGATGTCTCTGTGCCTGTGTCGCCGCCATCTCAGAGGCCCTGGCAACGCACAGACGACTGTCGCGAGCCTCTCCACCTCCTCGCCGGCGAAGGAACAGACACTAGACTATGCCCCAAAAAGGCAGTAATTACAGGACGGATGGGAGACTGTTATATAAGGCTGCCGATAGGCCGGGCAGAGGCTGCTGATGCCAGGTTTCAAACAAGTAGCAGCAGGATCCAGTTACAGCAGAATTGCTCAGGGTAGACTCGGTCAGAAACGCAGACACATTTCAACATCAGACCAAGACAAACACCACCGTGGAAACACACAGGCTATTGACATTTTTTTGGAGTCTGTGGTGTTGCTAGATTGTTTTCCTAATTTCAAACAATAAAAGTGTGGTTTATGCTGAGAATGAAATGACATCCCAGCCATGATGTTTAAAGGGGCAGTTTGGATTTTCTCAAGTGGCGTTGAATGAAACCGTAGGCAGTGAATTAATACTGCTGTGGAAGGAGGCAGCAGAAAAAACACAGGAGAAGCAGAGAAATTATGTTAAATTGAAAACAAACTACCAGGAATCCAAAGGTAATACTAGTCCCATGCGAATAGGGTTTTAGAAACCTGTATATGGCAATATTTACTGTTTTTTCACTACTTAAAATGACCATCATCAGTTAAAATGAAGGTATTTTATCAGTCTATTCAATGCCACCATACTCTTAACAAAAAACGACCACTTTACCTCAGAAAACCCTGGAGTTGCAGGTAAAGTAAGCTCATTTGTGTTATTTTGCTGCGTTTCAATGTCCAAAACTGACTAGCCTTAGATAAAATAATGTGCTATTTCATATTATTATATCGTATATCTTAATAAACACTGGATAACCCATCAGATTCAGTGATATAATGCAGATCACTCACTGGGCGTTTCCTAAATTAACTATTGCTACCAAGTTCTTCAGTAAATTTGAACTTTGCTTGGATGTTAGCCGATGCTAATGTCATGTTTCTCCACTAAACTCACTTCCAGATTAATAACTTTTATTTTAATGTTCAGTGATCCAGATGCATTTACTCATTTTAGGCATTTATTACTTTGACTTATGTAATGAAAGAGTGACACTGACCAATTAATCTGCTTTAAAAACCCATTATTGGTCGACCTCTAGTAGGTAAACCACTGATGTATCACAGAACTGCACTTCAAAAAAATCCAAACTAACCCTTCATCACATCTCCCACAAACTTCAGTCTGAACTGATGAATAGTCGTTTTGAAGACATCAGATTTTACAGCTGCTTTTAAGATATTTCCACAGGAGTGGGTAGTGCCGTATCATGACTCAGGAAGTGTGGGAGAGGGAGGCAGAGACAGGCAGACACATTAGCCTTCCCTTATGGTGCATTCTGCAGGGCTATAGGAGTCAGTCTGCATGATCCTGACTGTCACTGACTTGTTATGAAAGCAAAGCGGGCCCAGGCTGATCCATCACTTTAGGGGGTGGAAGTAGGGGTGAGAGCGCAGCCGGGGGGGGCCGGAGGGCCTGAGTGTGGGTGAAGCCGCCCTGCTGCCTGTCACTCACCATGCACCGCTGCATGACCGCCAACCTTGTCTGGCCTGTGCACAATGGGAGGTCTGCGGCTCCACTGTATGAGCAGTCAGTCCTCCTCCCAGCAGCCAACAGGAGGGGAGAAGTCAAAAGGAGTCAAAACACTCTGGACGAGCATTATTTCTGTCCAGACCCTACAAGACCTCTCTGCTGGGAAGCTGCTGAGCAAGTACAAATACTTTGTTACAGAGGTTTCAGATATCTGTACTTTACTTGAGTATTTATTTTTACAACTTTGTCTTTTACTCCTTACATTTCAACACGGAAATCTGTACTTTCTACTTTTTCAAAGCAGGCTTGTTACTGTAGTTTTAATGCATTTGAGGTGACTTATTGATTTTTTTTTTCTTTTCCCACCATCATGCGGCTTTGCAACCTCAAGATTTATTTGAACCTAAATGGATGAGACATACATAGAAAAGACAAACCATTGGTGCATTTCACAAATAATAAATGTGACAAGACAAAAACAATGAAAAAGAGGCAACAACATGAAACGCACATTGTTTGTGGAGAAAAAGCATAATGTTGTTTTGTTTGAGTTTTGTTGCTGACATTGACAACTGATTTACACAGTGGAGTAAAGTTAATGTCTCCATTTTCAGTATATTGTTATATTTTTTTCTTGTTTTGAAGTTGGAATGGTTGTTACAGTATATTAGGTTGCATTAGCTTTCCAACGACAGCTGGTAGAAATGTCCTTCAAAGGGCTTCTTTTTACTTTCGTGCATTTCCCGTTGAATCAGTGCTTCTACTATTACCAGACTCTGGATCTGAACTCGTGCGTACTTTCACCACCTCTGGTGAATATCTGCTCTGTCTTGTCCTGAAACTCTTATTTTGGCGAGCTCTGACATAGTCTCCGAGAGATAATCTTCTTCAACAAACATACATCGCAATTATCCCGAGTCATTAAACTGTAATGACTGGAGGTGTGAGCAAACTTCTTAAGCAAACAGTTACAGTACCACCCACTAGAAAATACATAACGCTTGCAAAATGTACACCGTGGTTTAGCAGACAGAATCGTTCCTCACGGCAATTAGGGAGCCAGAGAGAGGTGCATATGTAAAAGGGAGGTCTTATGTTGGAAGAGGAAAGAAAAGAGGAAAAAAGCTGAAGTCAGCAGCAGCAATAAATCCTCAAATGCTGAGCACTTTCTTCCAGTGCTGTCCTCATCTGTGGACCCCATTTCTAACCCAAACACACGGCTCTGTTTAGTAGCTTTAGCAGCGGGGAGGCGAGTCCAGCCCCGGTGATCATCCCCTCCCCACCCCCGTCTGAAAAAAGGTGCAGTTTGTCCAGGCGCTGTCTCGGCGTTAAGCTGGCCTGTTAGAGGACACTTCCCGGCAGCACCACAGTCTGTGACCACAGCTTGACCTCCAACCAGCTGCTCACTTCCACAGAGCCGAGAAAAATCAATAGATCAACTGGCATGAAACGGGGATGCGATTGAGATGAATGATTACTGAGCTAATTCTTATTCATCTCTTTATGGAGCAGTGATAAGTGAAAAGTTAAATGGGTATTGAGGAGAATGAGACCAGGGAGTAAAATCAAACGTGGACATGACATTTAATTATACTTTATATACTGTTAGAGAGCACTCATAGAGAATATACCTCTACCACGGCCACACAGTCCTATAAATGACTTATTTTAGTAATGGAAACAGTGTCATTTGCAGCTGGATGTGCTTTCAAATCAACACGGTGACAGAAAGAGTTTAAAAGACAAAAGATAAATCCTGACCAGGATAATTGGGGCGCCGTACGAGGATAAATTATGCAAACCGTACAAGAATAAATTGCACAAATTACACCCACAACCACTGAAATGTGTCCATTTAAATGTCATCGTAATCATCATATCACTGTGGTGCCACACGTGGGTGAAATGCCACTTTTTTGATTACCTTTAGTTGATTTGACTGATGTGTTTGGTTGCGACTGGATATCCAAGATACATGCTAGTTAAGGTCAAATGTAGAAAAAAAAAATAGTAGTGCTGGAAAAAAATAAATTACATGTATTAACACGAGGCGTTCAGTAGAAATTTAGACTAATATACATGTAAAAATAGCTAATATTAAGAAATATTGTTTAAACAGTTGTATCATGATCTATTTGACTTTATGACTAGATATAATGATGCAAGTTGTGGTTAAATCAGGTTTTTGTAGTCCGACTAATAAGCTGATATCATTTTCAACTGAAAGAAAAGTTGCACACAGAAGAATAACTTTTATCATCAAATAAATACATAAATAACAGTTGTTTTTCGCTGATGGTTGACCGTTTCTGTGGCCATTTTTCTGACGTTTCCAGTTTCTTTACGAGGATGAAACAAGAGGAATGAGTGCTTTACGATTTTACGCCTCCACCAACCATTTATATCCACATCCAGACTCATACAGTGAGGTGATATGATATATTCAGAGTGTCACCAGTTCAGGATTGAATCAAATGTGACATATGACCGTGATCTGAAAGAGTTTTGCTTCAACATTTTATGCAAAATGTGTTCTTTTTTCAGATATTCTAATAAAACAGGGCTTGAAACAATGAAAGTTAATTGGCGAGCTTTACTCAAAAACACCCAATTACTACTGCTTTTGTTTTAATGACTGGAAAATCAGCTCATTACACGTACATTCACTGTTGGATGATGTATTCTAGATGTATACATGCTGTTTTGAGTTCTCACGTGTATAGATGTACGAACACGTTGCATGGAGACATTGTACTATGTAAGTACTGAACAAACAGCCCTTAAAATGGAAGTTTACTGGTGGAGTTCTCACAGAAACACTCCCCGTGTCATTTAAAGAAGTCCAATGGCTGAGCTGACACCCTATCTGTCCTACAGAGACCTTAGCACATGTCTCGTTTCACTTACCGTCTCATTGCCAAACAAGATGTCGACGTAAGGCATGACCTTCATGAGAGGCTCCTTAAAGAACTGGCTGATGAAAGGCGCTGACAGGTTCAGGCCAAAGATTTTGTTGTTATCTGAAGCGTGCTTTGCCACTTTGAAGATTGACTCCGGGGACACAGTCAGGAAAAACCCCTGGAAACACACAATAATAATCACTTACATCAGGTTTTCAACAGTTTGACAAACCAAAACCAAATTATCTGCACATCACAAGCTCAGACAGATGGGATCAAAGACTTAATTTGTGCTTTTGAGATTTGGACAAAAGCAAGTTCAGAGAAACATGATGTGGTTTTATAGAAACGGAGCTGCGTTAACATGTATCTGTAATGGTTTCTCAGAACATACACAGAGCAACAAAGAAAAGGAAAAAGGGCAGGGAAAAATCCATCCAGGACAAAGCCTATGGCCGGGCTCCAAGACTCGAACTGGAGGAAGCAACATGCACGTATCCGATGATAGGGTGAACAAAAGTCTCGTCTGGACTCTCCTTACTTCGAAACAAGAGAGGCAGGTCCACTCATTGTGTGAATGAATACAAATCAGGTAAGAAAACACCTTTGTGTTTCAGGTGGAAACCTGAAGCGAGACTCTCCTGCAAGCCACACAAAAACACTCCTCCTTTGATACTGATCTTCTTAACCTTGTTTTTCAGCAACAAGCTGCTCTGTAAAACCACTGTGTCACAATAGGGGCAAGAAGGGGAGGAGGAGGTGGAGGGAAGGAAAGTTTCAGCACAGTGATACATTTAATCTGTCTGAAAAGCTCTCATTGTGGGCTACAGTGCAGTTCTCATTAAAGCAGTATGACATTTGCAGCAGCAGAGGAGCGACCTCTATGAAAAAGAAAAGGGTATAAAACAGATGAATGGAGGGTGACTGTGTAGTCAATCAAATCTACAAGGCATTACAATACAGCTGTGCTAAGCAGGTGAACACTTTATTACACATTCACTTTGTCATTCAGTCTGTGCACACATTCTTCAGTAACTGAAGATACATATAGATACATAAAGACATGTATTCACCTTCATACAGTTGCTTATTAGTGCACATATGAGTAGAATACAGGTTGTTTACTGTTCATTATAAACACTTAACACCTGAACAACCATTTAAAGAACACTTAACTTTAAATTAACACATTAGATACCTTCAATACAGGAAGGTAACACATGAAATCAATGCTTTACAATGTTAATGGTTAAGAAAAGACACACAGTTAAACATGACATAAAGGCTAAACACTTGATGCGTGTTTAATGCTTTTACAATGTAAAATTAAAAAACAAAAACCTAACCTCTAAGTAATGTTAAATGAATGCTTCATAAATATTAAACCAGAATCCCACATTCAGCCAGATGCATGACCTAAACTTGCAGCATAATCTGTTCACACAGTTCAGTCAAAACAGGCACGAGGTCACTGTGACCTTGACCTACGACTTCTGACCACCAAAATAATCTCAGTCTACACTCGAGTCCAAATGAATGTTACTATCCAATTTTGGGTTGAATTGTGTTCATAAGAATCAACAGGCATGATGTCAAAGCCAGATGAACTTTGACCGTCAAATCTTTTCCACTTCATGTTTGAGAGCAAGTCAACATTTGCACCATATTTTGCTAAATCACCAAAAGCATTCCTAACATGATAGATTTTAAGAATGGATAGACATAAGGTCATATTGCTTTTGACCTCTGACCTTCGAATTAATTTCAATTCATCTACATGGTCTCACAGGAGGTTTTGTGTATTTTTGGTCAAACCATCAAACCACTACATTTTAGGAAGTTTCTCAGTTATAAAGTCTTATTTCAGATATAAATACCATTAACACTTGTAGTTTTGTGTTGCATTATATAAGAACAGACCATATTTATTAAATGTTATTGCTTTATAAGGCCTATACTGAGCAAAACATATAAAGATCATACCTTATGCATAATAACATCTGTACTTACCACCAAAACAAAGTACTAAGGAATCAACTGATAACTATTAAATGTAGTTAATGTAGCTGTAGAATATGGCCATAAAGAATCAGATTTTAATACATCCTATATAATCATGGATTAAGCTGAAATGTTATATATACATGTAAACCAATCATCTAGTTCATGGTGAAAATGTATATGTTAATATGAAGTGCTTGCCCTTTTTCTTCTTCTATGGTGCTGCGTATCCTGTAACTTTCAGGAAATGTCTTTAAGTTAAGGCCTCGCCGGTGATTTCTGTGTCACGGTACCATCTGTTGCAGTCTAAAAAGGTGTTTTCAACAGGTCTGGGAGCACAAAAAGAAACTCACTCGGGGCTAATGGCCCATCACTGACCCTGACATTTTTCTTTTGCGGCGTGCCAACGTGTCAGAGGAAAGGGAGATTGTTTTCTGACACAAATGGTCTTTTTTTGGTAGTTGAAAATAAACTGTCATGGTTACCGTAATGTTAACGTTGATCAAAGGCCCGCGCCTCGATCAAATATCTGAGGGGTGGTGAACTTTAAAAGCCATGCCACAGCGTCTCTGTTCAGCTCTGACTCTGTGTAATCTACTTCTAAGTACTTTACCTCTGACGGTGCCATCACTTTTAATTTCACAGCTCGCACCTGAAACACATTAACTGAATGAATTTTACTCCCTATTTAAATGACAGCTACACCATTATATTTCTTATTCCTTCCTTTTTAGATCCTTCAGCAAAGACCAAAGTCAGTTCTGATTTGTTTTTGGTGTGTCTAAAAAAGACACTAAAGCAACATTTCCAAAACCTCTTTTCTCCACAGTATAAACTCTACACTATGTAAAAGAAGTTAATGCAGCCAATGTGACGTCAACTATAGGTTTGTGGGCTACTGTCTTGAAACTTTGACATTTTGACTGCAACCATCTTGGTTTTTTTTGTGTCAGAAATGAAAATATTTGGACTAGAGGACGGAGCTGAGAGAGAGCAAGCAGTGAAATTTAGCAGGATAATGCTAATACTGCTTAGCATTGTAAATATCGAGTAAGGTATAAACATTATTTTGCAGGTCAGATGATCTAATTAGCAGCATAATTTAATGCTAACATTAACTAATGTCATCAAGCTATGATAACAGACTGTTCATTGCAATTAAAGTGTCAGATGAACCCCATTCTGAGCCTTTAAAAAGTGCAACAAAGTCAGTAAGAGGCTGAGTTTAGGTCCAGGTCTGGATGGAGTTCACTTTTCCAGACCCATATGAGGCTCTGAATGCAAATGTTTGGCTTAAACCATCTACAAACCACCCAGATTTGCCAAAAAAGCTGCAATTCTGTCGCCATCAGCCTGCTTTTGTTACAGATGACTTTTCTAAAACAATTCAGATCTAAATGGACAAACAACTGATATAGGCATTAGTAAAACATGCACAATTATGGTGTTTTTCTTTCAAGCCAATGCAGTGGTTCTGAACAAACAATATAACGGTTTCAGGTGCCTGTTGGAAAATGACTCACACTAAAGCAGAACACCTCCGATTAGAGGATAGTGATGTTTTCCAAAACTAAACTACATAATGTAGAGTTAGAGGCAGTTGACTATATGTTAGTTTTGAGGTGGGAAGGCCATTTCCATCCATGAATACATTTTTTGTTTTAGAAATACAGATACAGAACAGGTACAGATTATACATGCTATCATCTGCACTGACGTGTTTCATCACAATTAAGTCATATAATTCACTTTGTAGTTCAAACAGCATATTTTAGCATTTAATACGACATAAAATAAATATTAACTGAGTGCTAACAGTAGCTAATGTAGCTAAGGTGCTAACAAGCTGGGTTGAAATGACATACTGGTCAACTTTATGAAACATAGACAAAATAATTTGTTAGTGTCTGTAGTGTAACTTCTTAAACACAAATACTGCAAAGATACATATTCAAAACATTGAAAGTCTGACAGCAGATTTTAAACTGTGACTTCAGGACTAACTGTAAACTGAGACCAGCATAGACACGAAGAAATACATAATACATAACAAAACAACATTACAGCATCCATATGTAAATAATAATACGAAATATTAACAAGATTTGTTAAGATAATTCAAGGAGCGTGACTCTGTTTGCCACATATATTTTATCCTCTAAACATCTGACAAAAATAATCAGCTCCATCCACATTAAAACATTTGTGTTCCTGCTACAAGACTCAGTCATAAAATCATACAGGCCATTTTTCCACCCAGCTCCTAAGGCTGTGACTCCAGTGGCTTGTGGGAAAAAAAAGCCTCAGACTGAGCCTTGTGAAATTCCAGTTCCCATCAGGCGTCTCTGCAGACTACGAAACAGGAGAAGTTAAGTCTTTAGTGCTGTGGTGCAGATCAGGTATCAAGAATACCAGATCCAGTTTCCCAGGTGTCAGAGCGCCCTGTGAAGTGGGGTGACTATCACATTTCCAGGTCAAGATGATCAAAGCACTGGGTACACTTGGTACAATTTCCACCCAGCCAAAACATTCAATAAAGCATTAAGAAATGCATTTTCCTGGCAGACAATAATGCGCAACGATGTTTGGCGATGTCAAGTGGTAATTTGAGGGAAGAGTTGGAAAGGCAGGGCATCCATTTTCAGTGTTTACCCTAAAAAGAGGAATGACTTCCACTTTACTCACACAAAGAAAACCTTCTAAATGCTACTCTGAGGTGAAATTAGTGGTAATCTAACCATAGAGGTCTTAGTCTGCAGCAGCAGCAGCAGTGTCGGCGGCACGCTATCACACTTTCCCTGCATTGTATCAGTGTTTTCCCCGGGGCTGCTCACATCTGAAAAGCTGGGTGTGATGGATGGCATGGTGTCACTGGGCTTAAAATAAAAGTGGACATCTGAAGGGTAAAAATGATCTATTTCGGGAAGGGCATTTTCATTTGCACCGGCAGCAGAGGTGGTCATGGAAAAGGAAAAGCTTTTTTCCAGGTCTATTTTAATTCTGCAGGAGTAAGAGGGAGGGTTTAACGCTCTGTGTCATGGAGGTTGGCTTTGACACTTCCTATTATTTAGGAATACAAACCATCACCACTTCACTGCAAAATAATTACAGCCTCCACACCCACGCTGGATTACATCTAAACACCCATATTTTAGTCATGTTTATACAGACAGGTCAAAGGTTTATAGCAGAGAGATACAGCTTTAAGTTAGATTTACAACTTAGATCCGGAAATATCTGATGCACGAAAAAATAAACATTAAGACTCAACATTTAACGCTAATATCTGGGTGGTTTTCAAAGCAGTAATTTATAAACTGAAAAAACTATAATTACTGCCCTTTTTGTTTGCATTTAAAAATCCAGACTCAGGTAATACAGATTATGAAAACCTTATATTTGATGCGTTTTTCTTGTTTATATTTTGTCTGATAAAGCTGATTCCAACCCGACAGCCATGCCAGTCGACGATGCTTTGCTGCAAGAGAAGCTACAAATTCTAAAAGGTTGATGCTTCACACACACGTTGAACCTGGAAGAACAGAAGATCTATTTAATCATCTCAGTCTGAAGGTCAACACTCGACACATACAAGATTAGTGTCACTTTTTAAGTATCTCTGTTCCTGAGTTATAGTGTTGAATAATGGATAGACAAGCATTCTGAAGAACATTATGAAGCCACACTGAGGTTGACCTTTGAACTTTTGGGCATAAAATGTCATCATGTCATTATTTTATTCTATTAATCAATTTTGTGAAAATTTGTCAAAATTGGTGTATGACTTATTGAAGTATGGGTAAAACATGTTTTTCCACATCACATTGTCCGTGACCTTTTTCCCCCCTAAATGCAACCAGTTCATCCTTGAATCCAAGTAAATGTTTTTCCCTCCAAATTTGAGGAAATTCCCTCAAGTCTTCCCGAGGATATTCATGAGAACTGAATGAATGAAAAGACAACAAACCAAAATGCATCCAGTGAAAAAGCAAACAAGACAAAACATTTAACAGCTACACTAGACATTGTTTGGTCCTGAGTGGATAGTGCAGAAACAGAAACATTCTACCGTGCGTAATTTTTCAGATTCACTGTTGTACATCAGTGCATCTAAGGTTCATCTAAGTCTACGCAGGAAAAACAACTTGTTTCAGTTTAAAGCTCCAACAAATTAATGTTTTCATTCTTGCCGATTATTCTCTAAATTAAAAGATAAATCATTTGGTCTATTTTATGTCAGAAAATGATGTATATCTTAAGGCAACTCAAGGATATTCAGTATACTGGCACAAAGGAGAAAAAAAATACAATAAGTCACTACTAAACACATAGTTACTACAGTAATTAATGAAATAGTGGAGAATTATTCAATAAACCATGTAGTCATTGCAGCTGTCGTTAGAGTTAGGAAAAGATCCTCACTGGTGTTAAATCACTTAGGGGACATTTGACATTATGGTTGTAATAATTAATATATAGCTATAAAACAGAGGATAACTATTCTGTGTAACTTAGGAAAAGATAAGAACTTTCTTTGCATATGATGTTCCAATGACAAGGTAATTCAGAGCAATTTACACAATAATCACATTGAAGACAACTGAAAACACTATATACAACACATAAAGCATATATAGATTAAACAATATGATAAAAAAACAAATGATAAAGGATATAAATACATATTACATACATACATATAAGTATAGGCACCGGGATCTGCAACATTATTGAGGAATAAATGGTTTGTAAAATGGATGCATTCTTTAATATAATAAATACTTAACGAACATTCACATTTGTTAGATTCTACATTAATGGGATCATAATGTTGATAATAAATACTATGGTAACACTAATATTAAATAAAGCCAGGGTAAATATGTAGCATCACATGCTATTGTTAAATATAGATATTTTTTGGGGTAATGAAGGGTTTTTTTGATTGCCAGGACTGTTTTATTCAGCATGAAACTGAACAACAATTATGTTAAAGCTGTTAATGTTGCATATAAGCAAGACAGCAATGATTGGCTGTAACGTAGCATGACAGGCTGGTTTCTGTCTCGTTTTAATATCTAAGTTTGACCCACTCATCGTCTGCAGCCTCATGAATACAAGCCAAATATACTTTGATGTAACATTTGACGTATCGGTCGACTGTTGGTCTGTTTGTCCGACTGATTTGAGACTCGGTAGGTAGAACCTCTTAGTTTTTTTTGGACTGAGGTAAAAGAAAAAGTCCACAAAGAAAAGGCTTTGTCAGGAAGAAAATTGGAAGCTACAGAGGAAAGATCCCACTCCCACAAGGGACAAACATGGAAAAGCTGCTGCATGTACACAGGAGATAAAGTTGGAAATAGCAGGATTACAATGAAAGTGAGCAGAAATACAGTATACGAGCAAGAGCTGTGAAATAGCAACCGTACAAAGAGCCATAAACTGAAGCGTTACAGGACAAATGTATAGCATAAAACCATATGTACCGTATTTATAGCTGAGGGTTTTCTTACTTGTGTTGTGAGGGAAGCCCAGGAAACTAACCGTCAGTGTTGGAAAGCTCTTCGAAGGCCGACCCAGCCTTGCTATCCCTGTCATTACCATAGACAGCCCCCCATCATGCTCTCTGGTGCACAGGGTTCATTACACAGAATTAGATGTCACACAGATCAGAGCGCGCATGATGCCACACACTGCTCTCCTTGTCAGTTATCTCTGTAAAGCACCGTTGCGAGGTGGATCGATAGCCAAGGTTTGGAGCTTCATTAGCTCAGTATGACTCCATCTCCATCAAGACACCTCTGGCACGCTACGCTAGTGTTGCGAGATATATTTTACTCCCTGATACTGAAGGTCCTGCTGTTTTACACACATACACAGGGACAAACAAGACCTTCACACATGATGAGGGAGAGAGGGATCTGTGTCAGTCTCTGGCTCGATAAAAAGCAGAAAGAAAAGGACAAACAAACAGAGGTAAGTGATTAATGGTGTCACAAAGTGCCTTGAGTGGAGGCGGAAAAAATTACAAGGATGAAAAGAGCTCAATTAAGGCTTTTCATTTCAAAGGAGAATGTGGAAAAAAAAGCTACAAAGCAACTGGGATTTTCACAATGCTAATGATGTTTTGTTTGCATCGAAACGGCCAGTTGGTTTCATTTAAAAACAAGTTCAATTAAGCTAACAGAAAAGATAAATGTGCAACAACCTCGCAATGTGATTCAGCATTCCCTGCACTTTTAGGGTGTTTGATCTGACTGCGAGGCAATTCGACGGCACTGATAGCATCTGCCTCTTCTTCTTCTCTCTTCCATTAAGAATCATGTTCTGCTGAAGCTTATCAGACATCTAGGAATTCATCCACTTCTTCTGAAAGAGCTGGAGGGTGGCCAGCTGTACTGGAAAACTTAAGGGAGAGCTGGGCTTTTAAAGGCCGCTCCGAGATGAGGAAAAGGGGGCTATCATGTCAGCCGGGATCTCCAGGGCAACATAAATGTGCCACGAACGCTGGATTTAACAACTGGGCAGAGACATCACTTACTAACTGCTGCGGTATTTATTCCTAAAACATTTTCTCTGGTTTAAATATCCACTTTTAAGTGAGTGGATATGTTTCCCTGATGTCGTGGAGGTCTCTGGAGGAGCACATGAAATATAGAGATGCAGCTATAGAAGGTTACAGCGATAACCAAACATACCTGGCCAAGGTCGCCTTAATGAGCGTGAATAAAACAAGACATTACAGCCAACCGCAGAGCACTTGAAGGAAACGTGTGTCACAGTACCAGCCTGCAATTTGTACAACCATCAGAGACCGTAATTACATTAACCTCAGCCGCCTCCTCTCTGTAAAGTAATGGAGGAAACTGCTTGCATGGGGAAAAGAAAAAGGTTTTTAACCCCGATTCGAGGTTAAGGTTTTGTTGGCATCACAACATGGGATGAATTGGTTTGATTTGAGTTGTATCTCACTAAAAGTAATTTGAGATCAGCTGCAGGGTCTTCTCAAATGGCTGCCTTTTGCTCTCCTGTTAAGCTCTGCAGTCTCAAAAATGTGTTGGCTGGGGGAAGAGGCCAGCCTGAGCGGCAGAGCGCCGATGCCAAGGAATGTACTTAAGATCTAAAACAGACAAGATTTAAAGCCAAGAGCATTTAAATGCCAATACTAATCCACAAAATAATTCACCGCATAGCACAAACGCATTCTCCCTTACAGATACCATATGTTACCTCTGAAGAGATGAAAAGAAAAATGAAGGCAGAGGAGAGGCTTTCTTCTCCTATAACTGTGTTATCTTGGTAATGAAAAAGAGAAGTCGATGTTGCTACTCGCTCTGCTTGTTCTTGCCTCCATCATTGGGAGATTAGCCCAGAACAAACTGTTTGGTTTGCAGGGAGTTAAAACTTGCTAATGCATACACTCTCAAGTGTCCTTGTCTGCCACACTGCACTTAATTAGCATTTTAGTGTGAGCAGTTCTCTCTCCTTCAGTAGCTCTGAAGGGGAAACATCACTTCGACACACACAAACACACATCTCAGAGTCAGGTTTGAGCTGTAGTTTCTTATAGGAACAGAACAGGGGT
>JAPTYQ010000012.1:24927358-24940723 GCA_029814465.1 Ostorhinchus cyanosoma | reverse complement strand
ATAGAGAGAGAGAGAGAGAGAGAGAGAGAGAGAGAGAGAGAGAGAGAGAGAGATATATATATATAGATATATCTATATCTATATCTATATATATAATTTATCAATTAACATTATTTAATGAAATTATTTGCATCCAGGCAGTAGCCTTGTTCAATTAGATTAAAAAAATGTAGTTAAGAAAATATACCAAACGAATTATTAATTAGAAAATGATATCATGCTGGTCTTAAATGTAAAAGTATGTTAACTAATGAGATGATTGTCGACATGAGTCACTTGAAAACCTTTTAACACCATATATTACGACTGGCACTACTAAAAAATAATATAATATTAATAACATTTACATACCAAGCTAAGAGTAGCTGATAAATGATAAAAGCCATTAAGCTAATAGATCAGTCCAAGATAATACGAGTATATATGAGTATGAGTAGCAAGAGTGAGCTAAATGTAATGAATAAGTGGATAAAAGTGACAGATAAATGCTAAAAACTGTTAAACTGATAGGAAATGCTGGCCGAATTTGAAGTATATGGTCTGTGCATCGTTATTATCCATCTATTTAATATGGTGGGAGTATACGCTATATGTTGGTCAGTCAGCCAATTTCACAACTGACGAACCATACCAAAATAAATACCAGGACTACTTTCCATGAAGTTCAGTTCACGGGACAGAGCCCTCCGTAGACCTGAACCTGCTTCAGTGACTTTACAGAGAAGTACCTACAGCAGTACCCCAAGTAGCAGAAAGTGGAAATACTCCAAAGTGGCAGTAAATGTGTACTTGACATGTAAAGGCCTGAGAAGACTAGAGGTACCTCAGCGATGAACATTTCCTCTGCGTGTGGTGAAACAAGACTCAGTAATGCAGATCAGAAATCAGGATTTGCTCTGTAATTGGGGCCTTATCAGCTCATTAAGAAACAGGGAAGCGTCGCTGAAATGAGCGTGCAATATTCCCATTACGCCGCCAAAAAGGAGAGAGCACTTAAATCAACACAAGTCCTTGGGAGAGAGAGGGAAGCAGCTGTGATTGATAAGGTTACTATCTTGTCAGCTAAAAAAAAACACCTGAGGGAAACAGCAATTTAGCAGAAAGAACAGAGCGACTGTTCTCAGGTGGCCCTGATGGCCGCTTGTCTGCCATAATGCCCGATACAAAATGGCACATCTTATTAAAAATTTGACAGATTTATTATTACAGTTGTTTAACTCCCTTTAACCTTTCGGTAATCAAACCATGTTAGAGGGTTCAAGGAGACGCTCTCCCACTGAATTACAATCATTTTAGCTTGATTTAAATTCACCCTGTGTGGCGGGGTCCGGTTACCCCCATCCTGTTTACATCCTTCAGAGTCAAGTGTGAGGAGGAGGATCTGGAAAATAATACAAATCAAACCACTTTAAACACTTACAAATGAACGTCGAGACGGGCTTTTAACATGGAGAACACAGCACTCAGAGAAGTGGAGTGGTCAAGTACACAAAGTCTGCGCTGATGGAGGAAGTATTCAGATCCTTGACTGGAGTAAAAGTACCAAAACTGCGATGTAAAAATGCGCTACTGCCAGAAGAAGTCCTGCATTATACATTCTGATGAAGTAAAAGTACATGTATAAGCAGCAAGATTTGTTATTGCAATCATTTTGTGAGGACTTTAAATATCCTGAATTGGAAATAAAATCAAATTGGTATTGCATTGATTCAGGAAATCAGTGGTGATACCCATATTAGGTAAAGTTAGCTTAACTATAGTCTAATTATATGTTAATAAGTTAAATAACATACAGCTACTAACTAGCAGTAGCTACTTCATTTGGGTTGTTCTTTAATAATTAGTCAGAGTTGTTAAATTGTGAAATAAATGTCATTTACAAACAAAAATGTACAAAAACTCGAGTGGCAAAAATGTCTACTTCTTTCTGATGTGTACTGTTATGTATGTACTGCACCCTACATTTCACAGTCAGAGAGATGTTGTGTAATTGTGTTTCCAGAGGATTTAAAGGGCCAGAGCGTAACATTTCAGATGATTTAAGAGTGAGACTGGAATACTCACAGTTGTACTTTCAGTAGTATGTAACCATGTCAAAATAGGAGCCCTTGTGTTTTTGTAGGCTTGAGTTGTTTACATCTGCAGAGGGAGTGTGTCCACCCTGTTGCACCTCCATGTTTTTACAATAACTCAAAATGGCCTTCCTCTTCTACTGTGTCCATTTTATAGCAGGTGACATCCAACGCTCGGGTGCATTATAGTCACCCACTATGTTTGAGTGAGGACCAGAGTTAATAAAAAAAAGAACAGAGGATTTCAACTGGTTTGCAGCAAGGAATTGTCAATAAATATAACGTGATGAATCTTTAAATGGTTCCAATAAAGAAAAAAAAAGTTATTATATAGTGAGTAGACCATTATAGCATAATGAACACCAACAGGGATTCTGATTTAAAAATAACCAGAACCATGTCCATATTTCTCAATAATGACAGCCATCTGCAACACAGAAACAACCAAAGAATACCATCACAGACCAATCAAAATCCAGCCTTTAACAAAACCATGTGATACAATAAAATAAATGCCTTTCACAGCTATTATACTGCTTCAAAGAGAAAATGACAGGGTACAAAGTTGGTATCAGAGACTCCTGTGGTCTGAGCACACCGCTCGGCTAACACTCATAGATCTGAGTGGCAGGATGCAAATTTGTCACTATTAAAGTGACTGGACAAAGCCACATTAATCCACAGCCTCGGCGTGACAGCCAGGCCTGCCATATTGTGTTTCATGTACAGTAATTGCAGCAGCTCAAAGTGCTCAGAGGTGAAATTGTACCGTACAGTATGACGATGAATGATCAAGCATGTCATTGGGCCTGCAGGGGGGCGAGGGGGGGGGGCTGTCATTAGCTACAGGACGTTCATGATTGAGTAACACTTTTTACTGCTGTGGAGGAAAAACAACTGAAAGCCTTCAGCAAAATCAATACAGTTTGAGCTGTTGGAATGCAAATAGCGACTCTTCTGGCGGCGTGACATGAGATGATGCACCATTACTTATTCTGGCTCTATTCAATGTCATCATTAGCCTTTACAGTGTCAAATCCGCTCAATAAAGGGCATTATTTCCAAAAGGATAAGCGCTGCATTAATCCTTTTATGCTGCTTTCAGCAGGATGGAGTCTCCCATAGCTAATATTAATGTGCTAGGTGTCAAGAGTGAGATGGCTAATCCTGATAACTCAGGATGTACAGTCAACTTTGCAGATGGCTATCTGCCCTGGACTAGCACTCCTAATAGGCGCAGGAACAGGATGTGCTTTTAAAGCTGCACTTCCCGAACGTCGCCTTCAAAGAAAACGATAATTTTCAACGGGGCTTTCTGAACTGAGAAGATAAGCCAGAGAGCGGGGGAGGACAAAATAAAAATGATGCTCGCCTCAGAGAGGAAAAATAGCTTCCTGATATAGTCCTAGCTCCCTCTTTAAAGCTGACACCTAGAACATACAGTTTATCAATTATACATGAAGCCAGAATCCATCTTCTGTTGGCAGCTTGTTTGGATCCGGCCCGAGCCCTCTGAGTGCTGAAATGTGTCTGGGAGCCCCCATCCCTCCTGTCGCCTTTTTCCACTCGCAGCCTGTCCTTAAATCAATCCCTTTTTAGGCCTGAATTTATTTTTCCTGTAACAAATCTGTCTTGGCAAATGATGTCACATAAGCGGGGAGAATGACAGCCTGATGTCTATGCGGGGAACATCAACCTTGCTCCAGCAGCCTCCTCCCAAGGTGAGTAATCATGCCGAGGAGCGGTGCAGTGTGTGGATGCCAGCCAGAGTCCAAACAAACCCAGAGTCTGTTGCTCAAGATAAACAAACCAATTAGGAGGAAGGCATGTTATTCCTCAGTTGGTGGGATATTTGCTAGATGGAAAATAATCAATGCATTCTTATTTCCACGGGGTGAAGCCGAAAAGTCCTGAGCAGAATAAAATCTAGGCAGAGAGGGAGACTAAAATTATTCATTAGAAAAAATAAATAATGGGACTAAACTAGCTACTAGTCATGTAATTAATCCATGCAGGCTCAGTGGAGAGAGCAGAGCACAGAGGGGAAGATTCATCATAGCTTTTCGCCCCTCGCTCCCAGGGATACATGCCCTTCTTGTGTGGATGAGTCAGCTTACATCTTCTGACAATTGTGAGCCAAGGGCTTTGTCAAAAGGAACCACAGTTATTGTTTTGATTGGTCCCCCCTTGTTATGTTGTGAGCGCAAAATGCTTTCAAATGTGATTGCGCCACAGCATCTGAAAATAAGGCACGCACATATAGAACATCAAAAAGGAAGATGTCTGCTTTTTATTTGCAGAGGACAATCATTTGGCACTTTGGTGCTCTCTCATTCCACACTGGAACGAGTTGCATTATCAGCAGTGTTAGAAGGGATTCTTTTCAAATGTGTTTCACTATAGACTCCAGAGTACATGTCGCTAAATGTAATTTCCAGTATTGGGAAGGTTATCTTTGATATATAATAGGTTAGAATTAGTAGTTAACCTACTGAATACATAAGAAGTCATGTAACTATTAGGGTTATTTCAGTGTATCATAACTTATTCTGCTTTTTTATTCCCTGATTTCTTTCTTTTCTGGATGTATTTGGTTTTATTATTAACTGATTTGGACAGAATGACGACTTAAACAGACATAAAAAAGCATGTGTGTGTCGCTAAATGACAGACTAGAGCAGGTGCTGCATTTTGTAAAACCTATCATCAATCATTAAATCAATAAATCAATCATTTTGTACATTTTAGATCTCATTAGCTACAACAGGTCAATGAATAAGATTGTAAAGATCATCACAGAAGGTGTCGGGTTGTTATGAAACGAGCTGTTTGTTAACTTCTAAGGCTACCTTGACAGCCGTGATGTGCTCTCGCCCAAAGATCGGGAATCTCCCTCCTCAGCCTTCATTGTCCCTCGTCCTTGGCTCACACTCTACCCTCTAAATTGAATGAAAATCAGTGCTGTAATTTGTGACAAACTGGCAGACAAACAGAAGTGGTCATGTAACTTCCTCGCCAGAAGTAATTTACAATTACATAGTAGACTCTCTGTTTTCACTTACTTACTGAAGTACATTTTTTTCATTTTGCCACTAAAAAAATATAAACACAGCCTGAAATGACAGAAAACACACTAAACGTAAAAAATAATGTAAACATTACTGTTCAATCCAACAGGCAGTGACTGTGGTGTGTCTATTGTGCAAATATGCTTTTGTGTTTTGTCTTAAATCAGGGTCTTAAGGGAAATTGCTGCATTTAATACTGACTTTAAAAAAAAACAACTCATATTTTTTTAATTACAGTGAAACAATTCATGTGTTTTTTTTCTTCTTTGTCCTCACTTAAATGTGAGCGACATGTGTTTTATAATGTATACGTTCTTTGTTTTTCTTTGTTCATGCACAGATGACATTAGTTACTTGTTTTGCTGTTTCTTTTCTCTAAAAATGGAAAATATACCGTACAACGCTAAAAATCTTAGTTCACCTTTAGCTTTGTTGTTTTTGTAGGTTTGGAATGAGCATACATATTTATCATTCTCTTCTCTTCAGACACAACAGGAAAATATGTACACAGCCTTAAAAGACACAGAAAATGAACTAAATGTGTTATAAAGGTTAAAGTCAGTATTTAGTGTGAAGCAGCACAAACAATTAGAAACATCTGACATGTACACAATGAAACTTGGCTTATCAGTAAATGAATGCCAGAAATATCATAATGTCTGAACAAAAGGGATAAAGACAAGTTAAGTTCAAAGGGAAGTCGCACTAAATACAACCACTTTGGTTTATAGAAGCTGTTTTTTTTCCCTGAACCTTGTGTTTTTACTGTTGTACATATTGTATATCCAGATTGTATGTTAATACAGAGACTGACAAATGCATATGTTTGGTTATTAGAACTTTACTAAACCAACAAACCTAATTTTAGTTTTCAATTTTTTTGCAGAGTAGTGGAAGGAAGCTGAAATCCACTGACCACTATGTTTATACTGTGGTTTTATTGTACGACTACACATGATAAAATGGAACAAATAAGCTAAAAACGCAGACTCTTTAATGATTCTAAGAACATAACTGTTCTAATTACCTCCTATTTTAATTGTAACTTGGATTAAACAGAGTTGCTTGTATTTTGTTTTCATGTTTTCCACTAGTCCCCCACACTGCCTATCAGTAACTGCAGAGAGCAGGCCCTTAGACGACTGGGCTCACTGTGCATGACATTCAAGCTGGCCAATAACGGCGGACATGCTAATCAAAGTGGCTCTGGCCTCGCCATCACAGTCCGACTGGAGGACTTTGCCCAGTCAGGGTGGATGTGCAGCTGCTCTGGCTGTCTTTCCACTCAGGACCTGGGCACCAGACTCACCACTGGCACAAGAGTTTAGATGCTGGGGGAAGGAGGGGAAAAAAAAAAACAAAAAAAAACATGGCGGAGGCTAACAACGCCACACATGAAAAATAAATCACAGCCAGCTTGTTAGCATGGCAGCGAGAGAGGGAACGAGGAAGAAACAGGGAGAGGAGAGGAAGGGGAGGGAGAAAAAGAACTGGGTTAAGAGATTTAATGTGCTGCTGAAAATCTGACACTTGCC
This sequence comes from Ostorhinchus cyanosoma, assembly GCA_029814465.1. Lineage (NCBI taxonomy): Eukaryota > Metazoa > Chordata > Actinopteri > Kurtiformes > Apogonidae > Ostorhinchus > Ostorhinchus cyanosoma. The sequence continues at coordinate 24,934,048 of JAPTYQ010000012.1, read as the reverse complement.
AGAGGTCCAAATGTTCCACCAGAGCGACGGCAGCCCTGCTGGCTAAGTCTCTATAAAGCCTCCAAAGCTGCTTACAATATACACTTGAGAAACAATAGATAAGGTCAGAGTACTAGCCTGTATCTGAGTGGGACCATGTATGAAAAATAAATACTTCTCCGCTGCATGTACTAACCCGACATGCTTCCTCAAACAGGCAGAAGCGTGTTTCCGTCAAGCTTTTTAAGTCTTTTCTTTTCAATTAGCGTTCCAAATTTCTCATCAAATCTTATTAAAGCACCTTATTCTACTGAATATTTAGCTTCCAACATTTGGTAGTAAAGTTATAAATAATTAAATCTCTTCTGTAATCACTTTTTGTTGGCAGAGGAAGCAGAAACACTCCAGTTTTGAGTGGCAGCCTAATTAATAGAGCTACAACCTGAAAATGAGATGATATGACATGTTGATTAACTGTATCTGACACTTTGAATTAACAGGTGCTCTGTACTTCCTTTAACACACTGCATTTTTAGCAACTACTTCCTTAGCCTGTTTATGTTCCTTTTAATACTACAATAGTGATGAATGATGAAACACAAAACTCAAATGATCACAGAACAAATATTAACACTGATTCCCCAAAGCAAACATTAACTAGACAATTATATTTTCACCTAATGTAAAATTTCAGAGGCTTTTATTTTACTGTTAAAGGGTTAATTTGTATTTTAAGAGATTTTTATTTCATTCTCTATTAAAGCTTTTTCCAGAATACACATAAACATTCAACAATAAGATGTTAAATTACATAGAAAACAAATAATATTGACAGAAAAGATGTAGCCTGAAGCAGCTTTTTTTTTTTTTTTTTAAACACATGCCCCTTATACTTGACATATTAAAAGAATAGCAACAGAGAAACAAAAACAAAAGACAAAATACATTTTGTAAATACAAACATTTCATACTGATTCGGATGCAAATCAACTTAATGTAACTCCAGGGGGAACGTCATGTTTCATCAGCTGAGGAAAATAAAACTAAGCCTAATAAAAAATGAAATTAAACAAGAAATAATCAGACATCAAACTACAGTATTTTACAAAAACTACATTTCAGTCGTGTGCTGAATATAACGTGAATTAATATAATTTAGTTAATGAAATGTCAAAAATGCTGTATTTAACAAAAAGGTTAACTCACTTTATTATGTACAGAAATACAGCATATTATCAATCCTAATACACACACAGCACCTAGCGTTAGCATTAGCATTAGCACTAGCACTAGCATTAGAACATGAAGATACCAACAGGTGGATTAATCTACTTTAATCTGGTTTTGACTATGGAGGAAACCAGAGGACATGACAGAAATCCTCATTTTAGCGTCTTTGAACACGGTACTGATGAAGATCTGGAGTTAGTCCTGGAGCACCTTCAATGGCAGCTCACTTCTCATTATGTACACCAATGCTAATGCTAATGCTAACACCAGATACAGTGTGTATTAGGATGGGTAAAGTGGTGACCGCTAACCTCTGTGCTTCCCTAATATCATTCTTAAACCCACCAAAGCACATAATATTTGCATTTTAAAGGGCAATACCAAAAGCTGACCTTTAGGATTACTTAATAATCAAATTTCATACTTAACGATTTCATTTTGCTCATTTAAAGGGTTAATTCCAATGTCCCACATTTAATTTTGCTCATTTAAAGGGTGAATTCAGACTTTTAAAGTGCCCCTCCATGGGGTACTTATGTATCCATAGTCTGTAAAATAATAGGTTTTAGGCCTGTAACACTAACTTAATGGCTGTGTCTCCAAAATGGAGCTGTGTTGATCCTGTCCTTGTACATGGTCTTCCTTAAAATAAGAAATCATATAACTAATAATAATAATCTGAACTAACTGATAAAAGCACTAATACTTTTATTGATACTGTCAGTTTTGATACTGCCCCTTTACACTCATAATGGGACATGAGTTTATCAAAGTATTACGACAGAAAAAGTGTTAAAGTAGAATAAAAGTAAGTACAAATAACAGATCAAGCCCTCCAGTCCATTTCAGATCCCTGATCATCGTCATCCCTCGACCATCAAAGGCCCAGAGTATCATCAAACCATGTGTAGGACTGTGATCCAACTCTTAACAACTGCTTCATCTCTGAATTACTCTCATGTGAATTCATTAACATTTATACTGTTTATTCACTATAGTTATTCAGCAGTCAGTGGTGAGATGTTCGGTAACAAAGTACTTTTACTCAAGTACAAATCGGAGGTACTATTTCCACTTTCTTGTACTTCTACTCCACTACTTCAGAGCCAAAACATTTACTTCTGGGAGCTGTAGTAACTTTTCAGATGTCTGTGTTTCATCCACTTCCTGTCCAGTGAAACCCATGTGTTGATTGTGAATCTTCATGATGAACTGAAGGATGAAGTGTTTCCTTTATGGGCAGAGCTTCAAATTCTCCTCTTTCTTAAGCTAAATAAATTCTTTAAAACCCTCTTGGATTACTTGGAAGATGCAGTCTGTCACAAAGCTGAAACAGGCCTGTTTTTCTGGGCTCATGAAAAGTTGACTTTTTAGAGATACATATGATGATCTTCTAAAATATGATGCACTGCTGTGGTGGTTAAACAAAACATCATATACGAGAAAATACTTTCATTGCATACTTTATATATATATATATTTTTTACTGCATAACTTTACATGTAGTGCAGTATTTTCACAGTTTGGTACTTTAAGTAAAAATCTGAATATTTTCTCCATCCCTGATGCCAGAGCCATTTGTTTAAAGAAAGCGTACATTATGTACAAGCCAAAGGGTTCATTATAAGTGCAGCATTTCATCCAGATCGATCTTAACACGAATACATATTTTATTTTTTCCCATTATCCTCTGAAGTCATTAGTCTCTTTTTGAAAAAAAAATAAAAGCAAAAAAAATACTGGCAGTTTGCGGTGGACCTCGGCCAAACTGGCAGGAGGAAGATACGCACTGGCTTATTACAGACCATAAACAAATTACAGCGACATAAAAGAGAAAAATGAAACCTTGCAGAAGGAAACAATTCTCAGAGAATAGTGTCCAGCATCTGCCGCGCAGAGACGCACATCTGTGATGAGGCTTTGTCGGCCGGTTTAAGAAACTGTCAATCGCAGTGCGGATGGTGTGTGAAGAAGAGAATATTCCAGCAATATTTATTCAGCTGAAGCTTTATGCTCCAGTGTGATAATAGAACAGCGTCTGACACTTAACTCTACTCACTATCTTTGCCCAGGAGACACACTATCCTAAAGCAGTTCCATCATGTGAATCTTAATCAGATACTTAGCCAGTAGAGCAGGTTTTCACTCTCCCTGGTGAGAGTATCAACACATGGCCATCAGGCACAATTCACGGCCGCAAAGTGGCTATTTATTTTCTGCTCAGCATTACTTGACAAATAATTACTCAGACTATTCAATTAAGCTGTGGATCTTGCTTCAAATGGCCACAACATCCCGGCGTAGGATTGAAACATTATTTTACAGCTCATGAATAAAAAAGCCGTACATGTCGGGTGCTTTGATGCAGAAAGGGATGAGGTGATGGAGAGCAGAAATATCATTAAACTACTACTTCCCTGTTGCAGCACAAAGTAAACCAATGGCAGAGCTTGTCTTTTTTAAGGTAGCACACTCAGATTAAAAACCTGGAGCTGGTTTAATATAAGTGTTTTAAACTGATCTGTGCTGAAAAGTCTCTATTTTTTATTCTTGGATTAATTGAACAGTTGCACAGAAATGTGTGCAGGAACCCCACAACAGGCTTAGAAAAATGAGCATCGTAAACAAAAAGGTGAAACTCCAGTGCTTTTTCAAACACCACTTTTAGTCAAAAATCAAGAAAGTAGCTCTGTTGATAAGTAATAAAAACAGTTTCAGTCGAAAATGTTAACAGTATTTCAATGGAACAACGTTGTAAGTTTTATTTCTTGGCAATATAAGGTCTTCATTAGAAGTAAGATCTTCATTACCATGGTAACAATCACCTGTTCTGGACTGAAAATCTAATTTGTTATACATGTGCAAAAAAGGGAAAATACATCTTTTATTGTGCAAAGATATGATCCAAGATTTTCTTCAAAACAACAAGCAAAACCGCTTGAAAAGAATTCACTTGATTAGTTTTAATGTAGTGAGTTGGACTTGCAGAGCTAAGCATCATGGGAGTCATAGTCCTGGATGTAGAGAACTACAAATGGTCTCTAAAGACAGGAAATACATAACACACAAGCCAATAGAATATGTAAAAATAGAGGTAGAGGCTACATCTATGCATGTGTTAAAGTGGTATTCCCCTGTCGCTGATACTGTACAGCAGTTTCTAGGATTTAAAGAAACTCAATATAAATTTTACATGTTGTTTTTGTAGTTGTGAAATTGTAAGATTCACTCATTAGCATACGTACCCGCTAAATTTTGCTAACGTTAGCTTTCCATTAAAGTGATACTGAAGGGAGATTAGTAAAACAGTAGAGCTGGTCTGATTTCTTTACTCAGACTCCAGTCATTGAGTATTTGAGGATTCAGTGTGATGTAAACTTGAAGGTTTCACATGGCCCAGCTTAGAGACTGATGCATAATTTAAACAATCTCCACACTAACTTTGATCATTATTCATCCGAGTGCCACAGTGCACTCCCTCGGCTTTGACAACCCAACATACATTAAATAACATGTAACATACTAAAGTGAATGGTAAAGATTATAACATAGCTACATAATGGGGCAAAATGAGCGTGACAGTTTCATTAATGTCACCTAATAACCACTGGATATACAGACATATGCAGCCGAACACTATCTGAGGGTGTTTTAAGTCCAACATCCTGTCTGTACAATGTCAAAACACTTCACCCACAGTTTTATAGGTTAATGTTAATGAACTGCACACTACACTGATAGATTTTTTTTTTTTACATCACTTTAAACAGGAAAAAAAACAGTAGTTTAGCCACAGTATCACTTAACAAAGATAGGTTGTATGTGACAGGATGTACCACTCTTGTTTAATTTATAACATAGTCTAGTGCCCTATAATTCACTGATACACAATTAAAAAAAAAAATAGTCAAACATTCTGAAGTTATTGTTAAACCTGAAAGATTTGAACTTTTAGTGTACCCATTAATAGCTGCAGCCATGATTTACTGAAATACTAATGAAAAAGTAACTGATTTTCTTTTTCCTCAGCACCAGTCAGTAGCTGGACATTTAAAGTGAAGAGGAAAATGTCTATTATTTAGTCAGAAATAGAAATCTTTAACCCTACTGAACACTCAAGTGCTAAACCTGGTCACACCAGTGCAATTTTTCATGTTTAAAAATATATGATCAGTAAAATATCTGGAATTCTTTTGAAAGTTTGAAGCAGTGGCCTTTTTAGTCCAGGTTTTAATCTGGAAAATGCCTTTATTTACCCAGAATGCAAAGTAAACTAACCTTACTTAAAACTGGTTGGAACTTAACAGCTTTGTGCAACAGATATATTTAGTCTATTTTAGTTAAACTTGTGCTGATTTTGGCAGAGAATATTTACATCGATCAGCCGTAACACCCTTCACCGCTGACAGGTGACGAGGTATTAAAGTTGATTATGTCATTCCAATGGGACCTGTCAGTGGGTGGGAATACAGTATTAAGCAGTAAGTGAACATTTAGTACTTAAAGTTGATGTGTTAGAAACAGCAAAATGGTCAAGAGTAGGAATCTGAGGGACTTTGACAAGTAGTGGGTCAGAGGATCTCCAGATTTTGTCGTTCATTTTTAGTGTAAAATGTTTAGTATCAACCAAAAGCATCAAAAGAACATCTGGATCTCAACCAATCGAGGATCTATGGGAGCAGAACATTATTACCACCTGTCTAACATTAAGTTCCCCTTTTTCCACAGACTAGACTAGGCCTAGACTCCACCAGAGCTCTGTGGTATCCGGACCAAGACATTAGCAGCAAATCCCTGAAGTCCCTGAAGTAGACAGCTGGACCTGCTTGGATCAGATTTGTTTGATTCTCAATGGTCCTAAGATTGGGATGTTGTTCCTTAGTCCGTTTTGGGTCGGTACTAACCACTGCAGACTGGGAAGAAGCAACAAGACCTGCAGTTGTGGAGATGCTCTGACCCAGTCTTCACTGTTACAATATGGTCAAAGTCGCTCCGTTCCTTATGTTGATCATTTTGCTGCTTTGAAACTACGTGCTGCCTTATATAAGATAAGATATGCCTTTATTAGTCCCACGAAGGGAAATTCCAGAGAAGAATGTAGCACAAACAGAACTTTAACTGTGTCGGACTCCAAGGAACGTATGACAAGCTATCTTATCTCATCTTATTTATTTGTTTTGAGCGGAAGAAAAATGAAATACTTTTTGTGTACAAGAAACTAATGGCAAAACAAGCACATGAATAAATAAAGATAAAGATAGTCAAGACGTTACAGCAATTACCATGTACGCTAATAATAGCAAAATAAGTTAAATAAATAAAATAAATAATCAAATAATCAAATTCAATGGCTCGTTTCATGGGTGTTTTCCATTTATTGACATTCTACTGACTTTTGGATCACTTTTGTTTTGTTTGGACCGTTGAGTCGAGGAACTAATTAACTGTAGGATCAATAAAACAAATCTGAGGAAAAGTAGT
>JAPTYQ010000012.1:24903668-24920637 GCA_029814465.1 Ostorhinchus cyanosoma | reverse complement strand
ATCATTAAAATGTGACAGTTTTCAATGTAATTGCATCATAATGTGAGCTTGTGCTTTAATCTTTCCACTGATTTAAAAAATCTCATAATAAGCTTTAGTAAACAATACTATTATTAGCAAAATGTCAGGGTAGAAGGTTTAATGTACCATTTGGAGGACTGTTTCTCTGAAAATCCCCTTTGCACCTAAGAAAAAGCACAATAAATATTGAATGAAATAAACTGGGACTTTTTAGCAATAAATATGTATTTGTATGGATTAGACATGCATGTCAATAAATGACTGTTTCACACATCATATGCAAATACATTTCATATATGAAAATTCCAGGCATTTTCCTTCTTATTTTTTATTCCAATAGGGTGAGTCATTAAGATCAGGACATCATTTGCAAGAGACAAGAAAGTACAAAACATACACATCTAAATAACACAGTTCACTTACGCTGAACAATAACGTCACACACAGAAATAGCTTAACGTATGAATTTAGGTTGACAAGGAGGTGTACCAAAGGCTGATTTTTTTGTTCCTAAATGTAAATAGCCTAAGTTAGGAGAGGCCATTTTATTAGCTAAGGAGAGCTGTGGAGCCGTAGGTTAATTCAAAGTGGCATCATGGAGGATGCATCAAGCAGTGGAGATCAAATTACAGGGCAAAGCGCTCAGTGGCAAGAAAAACAAGCCAGTGGTATGCTGCAGAATGTGTACGTGCAAGACGTGTGTGTTTAGCAGTGTGTGTGGAGAGGAAAAAAAAGAAAGAGGTGGGGGGGAGCAAAAGAGACAGCAAAAGGAGAGGAGGGAGGAAGAGGAGGAGGAGGAGGAGGGCCGAAGGGGGAGGGGGGAGAAGAGGCTAACTGGGCCAGCACACACATCACCCCCACCAATTAGAGTCACTCATCTCCTCTTCACACAATACATCAGCCTCCATTTCTGATGTTTACAATCGTTGGGGAAAGAAATAACAGTAAACATCACTGCAGCGGCAGAAAAAGCAAAAAAAAAAAAAAAAAGCACAAGATATCCACTGCCTGAAATGCGTTTAGCCGTTCCTTCCCCCCCCTCACGCCTTTGTTATTGGTCTTTGTGCAATGATTTGCCTAAGGACCCAGATTTCCTAGCAACAGCCTGCCACCAAACATTTGGCAGGAGTTCAACATTTTTTCTCTTTGTGAGAAATGGCAGTGCTGCCTCCCTGCTTTGCGTCTGCCACCAGCCCTGCTGCTGCTGCTGCTGCTGCTGCTGGATGAGCCAGACCGGCTGCAAGAGCCCCTCTAATAATTCTGTTTTCATCCAATCACACCACATAGTCGCAGGCACCTTGAGAGCCTCTGCCAGGAGTCATCAATCACCTCTTTAACACACACACTCTGGCAAACATGTGCGCGCAGTAACATGTTAACATACATGTGCACGTTTTCGGTAATTTAATTACCAGATTAGAGTGTACAAGACCGCGTGCAACGGCGTTTAATGAAAATCAACAAAGCATATTAATACAGCAGAGGTTGGTACAGTGAGACAGAGAGAGGAGGGAGAAAATGTACAATCTGGCTGTAAATTGGGTAAATACATCTGAGTGCTCTCGACAAGGTTAATGGAGAGAGGAGGCCTTAGTGAACGCCGGTCTAGACACGCCACACAGTATTAAGTGGGAATAGCTGTGGCAGTGTATTCGCCTAAGTACTTTAGAAGTGCGAATGGGACTCTAATAAAGCGAATGATCCCCCTGTTTTGACAAAGAGGCCCAGGAGGGACGCTGAACACCACGTTTGAGATTCCAAGCACTGACAAACACCCATTTGTGGCCCTTCTATCCCCCCCAAATCCCACGGAAGCTTTTCCCTGCGCGCAACTCTGTCGGATGTGGGCAAAACCCAACTGCCAATTTGCAGAGGATGTGCCGTGTTTGCTAATGCGAAGCAGAGGCTAAAAATGAGACCACACAAACTCTGGAGGATGGACTGATCTGCTTTTTGGCACTGGCACTGACAGTTTTTTTTTTTTTTGGAGGTGGGAGAGGGGTGGTGTTTCTGAGACTGGGCAGCTAATTATGAAACCTCCGTCATTATGGTACTACAGTACACTCATGTTGAAAGGCAGAGATTCTGCAGGTTTCAACAAGACTTTTTAAGACCATTATGAATGCAATGTAAGATCTATTTCAAGTCTACAGCATCTGTGCTTCTAATGTTGGCTCAAAATGATGTGCTACAACAAAAGATGACGCATTGCAAGCTGTGCCACTGGTATAAAACGGTTTTCACTTCCTGACTCCTAAATAGGCGGAGTTGGGAGGATTAATAATATTGTGTGGATGGTAGAAGATAGATTAATGAAGGTTAAATCAAACAAAAATACAAGAACTTAATGTGTTTTACAGTATATCAACATTAGATAGATGGAAGGGCAGTAAAAAACAACAACAGCAAACTCAGACAGACAATGAAGCACAAGTTAATATTAATAACCAACTTATTACTTACCTGTCTGCATCTTCAGATACAGTACAAATGCAATGTTTAGCTTTGTTTTGCATGTGTTTATGTTTTCTTCAAAGGACAAATGTGTTCCCAAATTTCACTTTAGTATCTGAATGCTTCAAACATATAAGATTAGTAAAAAAACAGGCACAATATTTATTTTGGTGACCAAAGAATTAGTCATAATCTGTGTTCATGACAAGTCTTTAGTGTGTGGTATTGTTACTAAATCATTAAATGAATGTTTTGTTTTAGAGTGATTGACATAAGTTTACTCAAAAACCACAATTAAAACCCAGTTTGCAAATAATGCAACTTCTCAGGGTCTAAAATGCCAGATTACTTTAGACATTATAAAATTCTCCACAAACATATAGTAAGTAATTACTGCAACAGGAGTCTCTTGGGTAGAACAATAACAAAAGATCATGTTTGTTGACATTGTGAACTCGTGTTGGATCATGGGAGTTGATGTTTTAGCACTATTACAGATGGAAATCTGAAAGTTTACAGAACAATGTTTTATTCATATTACATTTAGTGATGCATACTCATGTAATTCCATGTTGAGGAATTCTTCAAAAGTATTAGCTGGTGTAATCTCAAAATGAGAATGAATTAACTGACTAATTTAATGGGAATTAAGCTAGAGTGTTACTGTAGATACTAGCGTGGTGTAAAGTGAACGCACATTGTAATAAGACACATCAAAACTGAAATATATCTATGAATTAATTGTCCACTAGGTCACTGTGCTGCAAAATAGCATCTAAATAATAAAACAGTGTTCCTGAAATAAATCCACAGTACTCTTACTGTCTAATTCTTAACATGATTCCCCATAAATAAAGTTGAATAAAATTATGTGTTTTTCTAAATTTCAGCATTTTTGGAAATACTTAATAAAATACAGTGACACAAGTCAATAAAATATATTACATACAGCATGTAAAGATCATATTTAAGACATTTTAAATCCATTTTATGAACAGGATGAGACTTTTTAAGGACCTGTGAAAACCCTGATAGAGAGCATAGTAAAATTCCCATGGGACAATGCCAAGACATACGTTGATGGAGAGGATATAACGCTGATTTATGCTGATAATGAACTGCTTATAGTGGTGGAATGCAGCACAATTTCAAGGCTATCATTTTGACTTGAGATCAGAAAAAATGTTGATCCATCAGAATTAAGCGTAATCCCAAACAGTGAAACATGAGCATGAGCAGGCCACTCTACTCCAGAAGCTGCAAGTAAAGACATTACCTCAGTGTGAATGCACTGCACATCTGTCCTCCTCCATCTATGTTTTGTCTGAAACGGGGGAGGGAGGGGGCAGACTCTGCAGAACGGGGGCTGTATGAACTTGCATAATCAATTTTCACACTTGCACAGCACCTGTTGGCTTGTCTTCCCGTTAAAAGGAGTGAATGAATGCGTTACATGTAGAACAATTTCACACTGTGCTGCAGCTTCGCGCACAAAGACCAAACGAAAATAAGGAGAATGGAGCCGTATTGTCTCAATAGGTAACATAGCTCATTTCACTCCACAAAGGATGAATAGATATATTAACAATGCAGAAGGCGCACTGAGGCATTTCCTGAATAAAGCCTCTTAACATTTTGTCCTCTTCTGGCAATAGAGTTGGGGAACAGTCATTTTGAATATAGAGGGTCTCACTTACCGCAATATAATAGACCTTGGCTTTCTCCACCAGCTCCCAGTTGCTGTCCAAGTCCAGGTGTTTTTCCTTTTTGTAGCAGTTTGCCGCTGCCAGGTTAGCAACAAGGGACCTGCCGAGACAGACCCCATAAATCTTCCGCCTCGCTTATCATCCATCTTAATTTTGTCTCAAAAACATCCCTAAAAACATTCGGGCCCAGACTTCCCTTTGTTCTTTTTGTGATATAAAAGGATGATAATAGTTTCTGGGAATGTCTGGACCAAGGTGAAATAAAGTCATCTGGATGTCTTTATTTTTCTTTCTCGTCTAAAACACTGGAGACATTTTCAAGGCCAACAAAGAGCCACCTTCAAATGATCTAAATAATCACTTCACCTGGCAGTGTGTTGTTAACAAAGGTGTTGGAACCAGAGAAACACTTCACTAAATGAACACTTGAGTGGAGTAGTGAGTGAGCAGGTGGCATTATCTTAACATAGCTCATCAGCCAGTCCTCGGATGTGCAGTCTCTTTACGAGCGGCCATCAAAATGAGTGCAACCATCATGGCTACTTAGGGGAAAACAGTTAGGAGACCATATGACGGGAAGGGGCCTGTTTTCACACGGCTCCACGTCAAAAAGAAAAGCAGCCGTGCGATCAGCTGATACGACAGGACTGAGACTCCAGAGCTGCACTAATCGCACTCGGAGGTCAGAAAAAACACACAACAACCTAAATGAGTGTCGTTACAGATCCGCAACCTGAGGGTAGGCTGCAGAGATTAAAAAGTAAAACGGAAAAACACCAAATGAATCACAAAATCAAACCAAATCCAACCATAATTAAGTATTAATGATATTTTGCAATTCAAACATACATAAAACAAGTTATTTACTGCCACTGAAACTATGTGCATCTTTCAGCGTTTTTAAGTTGAAGTTCAAGTTTTTATGGCAATTGTGAAAAATAACAAAAGCGGCAAATCATTCCCCTGAGGCACGTAGTGGAAAATATGAGATACAAGTAGATAGAAAGCAACAAGATTGTTGCCAAGAAAAAGAATGAGAAAAAAAAACAGTACAAAATAAACAGGATTCACAGAGAAATAGATAATTAAAATTATCAACACATTAGCACATACAACAAACACATTTACTATTATTTAGCTTGTGTTACAACCTGAACATGTAATGACTTAATGCTTTTAATTGTACCAGTTGTAATTTTATAACTGATGTAAAGTGAAATGTTATTACACAGTAGCTATTCTGAGCTGCAATAATCACAAAACATTATAATATTCTAAATTATAATAATAATCCACAATAAAATCACACCTTTTGTGACACAAACATACTCATCAATTTTGCAAATGATAACAGTTTCCTTTTTAATGACCACATTTCTATCTAACGTAAATGTATTCTTGCTCATTATACCTGCATTTAAAGACGCAACAATAGGTTTTTTTCTACTTCTAAAAGAGCAGCAAATACAACATTTAACAAATGACACTTTAGAGTGGTGTTTACAGTGCACTATGCATCCTTTAGCGTTGGATTTTAAGTCAAATTGTACTTTTCTTGTTCTAGTTTGGTCTCCACCACCTCTGGGGAAGTGTATATGTAAACTATTAATTCACTGAACTTATATCAAATGTACTATATCCTCTAGAGACCCAGCAATGCATTTTTGTCCTCTGTAGGGGACAGGAGTTCCACAGCTTTACTTTAAAAGAAAAACACAAAAACGCTGTCCACTGCAAAGGACGTTCCATAAAGAAATAAAAAATGGATCTGAAAAAACTACTGCATTACTTAATGTAAAAAAAAAAGCCCAAACGTTTGCTTTCCTGGGTCTCAGGAGGATATTTTGACATGTGTCATTATGTTGATATAAACCAGCCAGTATCGAGGTCTGAAATAATGCAGATAATCTGAAATAAATCATCTCTGCTGTGTTTTTGACAGTTTTTAATGTTATGACTAACAGCAGTTTTTAAGGAGAAGAAAAATCTCAAGACACTGAAAGGGCTGAACTATTGATTCTGTATGTGAGACATGTAGATATCTATAATCTCAAACTGTGGACTTCCAGTTGTCAGACTCCAGACTGAAGGAGGTAGATTGTTTTTTTTTTATTTTTTGAAGACTTGGCACTAATCAAAGCCCGTGGGCTGTGACATACTGACTCCCAATTCTTCAAAGCCATCACCTTTCCAATCTTTCCCTGTCGGCGACCTTTCCTCCGGCCTCCTGAGCTGTCTGTTAAACACCTGTAAGAAACATTACAGGGCTCGTCTCCCAGAGCAAGGCACCTGACCTTTTCAGGTGTCAGAGCCCACATCAAACAAGCCCACTAAGACCGATCAGTGGGGCCGGCTCCAGGGGCGGTCGAGGTCCAGCCGCTGACTGACTGACAACTGCAGAGGAAGGGAGTGTTTAGAGAAGGAGCTTATTGATCCACACCTGGTCTATCATGAACTGGAGCCCTCTCTGTTAGTGATATTTCTGCGTGTGCAGGCTTTGACCTCTGCTGTCTCAGACGTGCTGATGATGATGCTAGCGTAAGAGTCGCCAGAGACGCTAAAGCCCCTTTTTACAGCCGCGAAAGGCTGACAGGTGAGAGCAGGGATAGCCCAGCCATCTCTAACACATTGCTACTGTCAGCCTATAGATGGATGACAACCCACTGGGGCGGCAGAGACTGAGTGGGGGCCTGGAAAAACACACTCAAGCTGTTCTTTTTCCTTTTGATGTGTGAGCTGAGCTATGATTCCCTGTTATGACTTCCAGCCCCGAGGAGTCAACTGCCTGCCTGAGGATGTAAAAATGAAGCGGAATGACTCTTTTAGATGGGAGTTAAGGGTCGATTTGTGGTCAGGGGTGACTGAACGGTGGCTAACCTGTTGTCCCCGGTGATGCAGGCTGCACAGGTACCAGTTGGCTCCTCGTTTTGTTGGTAATAATGGGCATCAACGTGGGCTTCGTCTGCCTTTTTCTTCAGGATCTCTCCAAAGCGGTCGGAGCCGATGCAACCGAAGAAGGTGGCCACCTTGTGGGGTTTCTGAAGCATCCACTAAGAAACAGAAAAGAAACAAATCAGTAAAAACAGAGCATTTATTTAGAGATATCTTGCATTAAAACATATGGTATTAAAGGATGTAATGAGCACGTAAGGATGCAGAAGGATCTTACTTTTCCTGTAATAACACAATGAAAAAAAGGTTTCAGTAAACACTACAGTGTCTACACATCTGGAGTATGAGAGTTATTAAAGCAGTAATTATTTGGAAACAAATAATAGCATGTTTCTGGAATAACAGTTCTTTAACACAAGAATCAAAGAGAGTGAAATATGAGGCATTTCAGAGCTATATTCACAATATAACTGAACAGACAAAAACTGGGTTAGATGCTAATATAACTAGCTCACTAGCTTAGTGCACTGTTGATATCAAGTAAAGACAATATAAGTATCTGTCTTGTGACCAAAATTTGAATGAATTACTCATCTTAAAATGAATGTGAAACCACTTACATTGGCTAACAACTGTTGCTATGCTACTGTAGCTAACATTACTAAGCATCGTAGCTTGGAATTTTTATTAGCCAAATTACAACTATAATACAAATGCAGCTATTAAATACATAATGTAGTTTATTTATGTGATATTTAAGACTACTGTTCCAAAAATTGCTTTTATTTAGTTTAGAAAATCTCGCTGAAAAAACACATAGAGGTACAAGTTGGGTTCATTTTTAGTTTGAAATGCGAGTAATGAAAGCGCACCAGAGGGATCCATAGAAGATATTTTAACTCATTATGGCAGTAAATGCACAGCTGTAATGACTTTAATTTACAAAAGATGCATTCGAAGTAGTTCCAGGGTTCTGATTTGTGCATGCTGGTCCACTGGCATAACTTTGTAGGGCATTTAAATGGAACAGATCCAAAATTAATGTCATTAAACGGCCTGTATTTAACCTGCTGTGTGCATCTCTGTGAGCTGCATGTCCAGGTTCTGAACTTCGATGTGTGAGTCTGATTTAAAACAGATGCTTCAGAGTTATGTTAGAATGTAAGCACATGTGTAATTCATTATAAAACTTCAGTGGAACAAATTAAGTGATTAGATTTTGAGTAATTAATAAAAACAGTGTAGGGAAATGTTGATAAAAGTTTATTTCAACTAGATATTATCAATATTATTGTAATCATGTCAGTTGAAAATTGCATAAAATGCACATTAAACATGCAGTTTCTGATAAGATGCAATAGGGTGCTTCTATGAAACTGGGTACATTTCAGCTTTTTTAGACCCAATAATAAAACAGAAATTTAGACATATTTCCCCCAGGATGTACCTAATAATATCCTCAGATAATGCTAAAAAATTATACTGTTGCTCTGAGCCATCCCAAAATAAATGACATTTGAATCAAATATGGGGGCAAAAAATAGGATCAAAATTGAGAACACATGGCTTGAAATTGTCTTATACTGTTATAAATAAAGACACTGTGTTAAATTTGATGACCCTAGTGGTTTTTCTAACCCAGACCTGCAGGTTTTTCATGAATCAGCAGTCTCATTCTAGGTTTTGTATGTAACCCATCGTGTCCATTTGTGTTACGTGCAGAACTTACGCAGTTTAATGAAAATAAATCGGGAATAATTTTGCAACAGGAGTCATTTTTGTGAAACACTCTGCCTTGCATAATTAATTCAATTCCCAAAATATACCTGCGAGAGAATAAAGAAATATATATTTTTAAAAAATAGTGGCGCGTAATTTTCGCGTCCTTTTAACCGTGTTACACGCAGATTTTTGTATTAAATACAATGTAAAATTATATAAAAATGTGTTTTATCTGAAAAAAATATTTATTTTTAAAATAGACCCAAAGTGCTTCTAAACTTGCTTCATAACATTAATCTACATCTGTTTTTAATATTTAGCCCGCATGTCCTGTTTTTAGGGACCAGTTTTATGGAAGCACCCAACAACAAAAAAAACGTCTCCAAAAAAATGAGACAAAGGGAGAAAACCGCTTACATTTAAGTAAAAGGTAAGAAAATTGTCAGTTTACATTATGGATTGTGATTCAACCTGAAAAGACCAACATATGGCGCTTTGGTCAAATGGTTCAACCCAACACCACATCAAACCAAAGCTGAGTAACTGCAAACGCATAAATCAACATGAGAAACCTTAAAGATAATATGATGATAATAATGTGACCGTTTACACTAAACATGTAATAATGAGCAGATTTCATTCACTAAGGCTTTGGCTGATTTCAGTATTTGCTGGAAATGCATTGATACATCATTCATTACCATTTTTAAAACAGCATTTACTGTGAGCTCAGTTTACAAAATATAAGTCTGTTTGAGGGGTCAAGTTCAGCCAAGGCAGATGGCACACAAACTGTAGCTTCACAGCAAACATACTGCTTGTGATATATGAGGCTGCGAGCTGTCGTAAACAGCCCAAGACCGATTCGACTCCACACAGAGGCACTATTCTCATCCAGGCACTTCAGCCTCCCTGTGTGCTAAAAACAGTCTCATCTCCTTATTTACACAAACCCCATAATTCAGAGCTCCATCCTACTTACGCAAACACTGACTCTGTGTGTGTGTGTGAGGCCATTTTTTGGTCCTGATGTACTCGGTGACTTTTACCTGATGACTGAAGTGACGGGGTGAATGGGTGGGGTAGGGTGGTGGTAGGAGGGTGGGGGTGCTGCTCAAATTCTCCAGTGCTCAGATTTAACCTCCAAAGATTTATTGACGTACAGTACGTGCTGCTGTTTGCTCATTTTATTGCAGCCTCCTGTTTTGTTGCTGACGGGGGCCCCTTGTGAATGAGATGTTGCTGCTTTCGGGGATGACCTGTATATGTGTGAAATTAATCATTTCACACGACCAAATAGCATCTCGGTAGGGGAAGAAAAATGCATTTTCATCACCCATCCTGAGATACTCTGTGCTGTTATTTTACGCTCGCACCCTCCTCTCAGCTCTGCAGGTAACTAGTTCAGATGGAAATAAATAAATAAATAAAATAAACCGGGAAAAATTCATTACTTTAAGCCAGGTGGGTTTACAGACTGAGATAACTCATCAGACGCAGCAGGTTTTACACATTTCACAAACTGACGCTGTAACTAAACACTGTTTTAACTAAATTAGACCCACTAGTAAGTTTTTAATATAAAGGTACAAGTGTTTACTGTTAACTAGCTGCTAACTTTAGGAGGTTCACAAGAGAAAAATAGTAGTTAATGCCCTTGTATTAGTAGAATATGGACACAACAAGGCATTTATAAGCGCTTCATAAAGCTATATATACGCTAACAAACAGCTAGTAAAATGGTCAATATGTGGATGTTACAGTCAATTCATACTGACCATCTTGTACAAAAAAGTCTAAAAATCTAATATATTTCCTTTAAAGTGACTGTTTACATGCACACTAACATTCCATTGTTGTTCTAAACTTGATGCGAGAAGATGTTTAGACCAAAAATCAACTGCAAAAATAAGTTGTCTTCCGCCCTTTCAGTTAAAATCAGTGATGGAACATCTGTAAAGTATAACTACATAAACATAAAACACACAAAAAAACATCATTTTTGGTAGAAAAATATTTATATTGCACACCATCACATGTAGTACTATGGTGTATTTTGTGTATGTTGTTATTTATTCTTTTTTTGTGTCAGGGAAAGTGAGAAATCAGATAAGTAACATGCATACCAAGCAAATTTGTGAAATATTTGCCGGTTCGGTTCGGCCAGTTAAACAGCGCTGATAAAAGGTCAGAAATGCCAACAGCACTCATCATATTAAAATAAACATATTTAACTCTAAATTTAGATCACTGTGTTTTAGCTTTTGGTGTTCATCTGAGTAAAAAAAGATACAAAACATGAAAAAGTTTGATATCTGCAAAGAGGGGTTTGTTAAATGAAAAGGCACAGATCGCGTCAATCGTATCATAGTGAAGAGCAAATAATTAAGTATATCTTAATGAGCCTGATGAAGATCATGAGCAGAAATGCTTTGGTACAGATTTAGAGTGAAATAAAGCTCTTCTACATGGAGTTCCTGGCCTATTGCAAGTTTGTCTCGTCTTCTATGGAGCTTGGATTTGGGTGAAGTTGTGCCAGAACCTTCTCCTTAGATTTAATCTGCATTAATAGGAAGTTGTAGAACCTATCCGTGTCAGCAGAACTTTGCTTCCTCCGCAGCTGCAATTTTAGTTTTTGATTCTCAGTTGATTAATTACTTTGCGTTTTCATGTTCAGTGATCCAGATTTATTCGTTTAATTATTCAGTATGCTGACTATATGCACACAAGGTGATCTCGTTTGCACAAAATATTAACTAGTTCTTAATATCATGCAAAAAAAAAGTATAATGAACTTCCTCAGACAGACGTGTGATTATGTTAAAAAAAAAAAAAAAAAAGGGAACTATCAGGACTTTAGGAGATGTGTATGACTTAATTCATGGATAAACTGAATACACCCACCTGAGACCCAGTAAAATAACATATTTATATTATATAATAAAATAACGAATATCAAACATGATTCATGCCCCAAAGTGTCTTCTTTTTTTTTTGTCAGAAGGTTGATATTGGCCACTTACTGCACTATTAGCTTCTTGTTGCTCCAAACTATTGCTGCTATATTGGCCTTTAAAAATCCACTGTTGTTCTGCTCATGGATTGTATGACTTAGATTGAATAATTCAGGAAAAACAAGCCTTTTATTTGGACACTTAAGATACTCAACTATTAAGTAAAATGACCAGCGATGAAGCCACATATGACTGCTGCATCTGTGGCTGCGAGCAGGCCTACAGCATGTCATATTGAGTCATGGTTCAGTCATTCAGCCTCGCCCTCCCCCCTCCCTCCCTTCCTCCCCACCTGGCTGAAATACACAAACAAGTCCACACATGCACGCGCAAATCCACAGCGAAAGCTCTTCTTCTTCTTCCCTAACCTCTTGCTGCAGGCACCTCACACTTATCAAGGTCACTGGCTCGGGTACACGTCAAGTCCAATCTGATTTTCCCTCCGCCGTGATGAGCTCCCAATCCAAGGTTAGGAGCTGCAGGCTGTAAATAATGACAGCGCGGCCCCTCCATTTGCAGGCCTCTCAGGTGGGAATAGAGAGGGCCACTCAGGGGCCCCCGTCCCTCTGATGACAGCATGGTGAATCACAGTGCAGCCACCGACCTCACATCCCCCCCGAGTCGACTCCCCTGCCTCCTCCACCTCCTCTCTTCCTCTGTCCGTCGGCTGTACTCTCACTGCCAGCTCAGCTTGTCATTTTACAGGGTCATTAACAGACACACTAACATGTGCATGAGTACACATTGCACCCACGCAGGGAAAAAGCCACATATATATATACACACACCCCCTCCCTTTCCAAAAAAAAAAACAAAAAACACAAAAAAAAAAAAAAAAAAACACCCCCCTGCTTTTGCCAGGAGCTGCTCTCCTACACCAATAACCACAAAGCAGCAATAGATAAGAACAAAATGTCTTCATTATAAAAAAATCTTGCAGCTTTTTTTTTTTTTTTTTTTTTATCTCCTCTGTGGTGCACAGGAGCGGAGAGTTAGATCAATTCATTTCCATCCCTGGCACCCTGCAGACAATCCCTCTCCATTCCCAGATTATGTGAGATAATACCTCCATTATGACAAAAGCGCTATTCGCGGGGTCGCCGAGAGGTCAACCAACCCTGCGCTGGGTATTCATGCTTAGTCACATCCCAATTA
Source organism: Ostorhinchus cyanosoma (assembly GCA_029814465.1). Taxonomy (NCBI): domain Eukaryota; kingdom Metazoa; phylum Chordata; class Actinopteri; order Kurtiformes; family Apogonidae; genus Ostorhinchus; species Ostorhinchus cyanosoma. Next base: position 24,907,673 of record JAPTYQ010000012.1, on the reverse strand, counting down.
TGCCGCAGTGGCAGAGGCAGAAATTGGCAAATGTACATCAAGGCGCTTCATTACTGAGGGCCGCTCCAGTGAAATTAAGCAGCAGATGAGACAGAGTGAGATTTGCCCCCAGGCGGCATGTTAGAGAGACGAAGAAGAGGAGGAGGAGGAGGAGGAGGAGGAGGAAGAAAAGAGGCAGAGAGGAGCTGAAATAACAGATTTTTCTGAAGGTGCTGCGAGCTTGTATCTCGCACAGCAGCACATGTATATTTACTTAACTAGGGAGAACGCCGGTCCCCAAAGATTAATAAGTTCCCATGATACACCACAGCGACGTATCTCTAGGTGGAGGGGGAAACATAATACAAACAAACAAGAAAAATATCCCTGAAAAGCAGGCGTGCTCGCTAAAGGCAAAGTGGTGATAAGTACACAATAATTTAAAGGAGCAGTTTACACATACAAACTAAGATTGAAACCGCTCTCGTATCAGGTGTGGAGCTGCAGCAGCTGTTAGCGTACTGTAGCTTAGCATAAAGACTGGAAACAGATGGGAAGTCCTGGTACATTTACTTAAGTACTGAACTGAAGTACCACGTGTGGGGTACTTCACGTGAGTATTTCCATTTTATGCAGCTTTTTCTCCAATCGACCACATTGCAGAGGTGCATATCGCACTTTAAACCCCATTACGTATATCCAGTACTTAAGTTACTTGACCTCCCTCTACATGAAATACAATGTGATGCAGTGCTATATGATTAATTCTCACAGAAGTAGGATCATGATATTGAAATCAGAGTTGACGATTATTACAGTATCACTATTTTATTTTATTTTTTTTAATTTCAACATCATATTATTGTTAGCATACTTGCCAGTCTGAAAGCAGCTGTGTTATCAATTTCGTGTCATTCCACTCATTTTTGGATCACTGTTGTTTTGGTTGGATTATTGACTGGTGGGACTGATCGACTGCAGCCTAAATAAAATAACGCACATACCTGAGACTGGGAAAGTTTTTTAATTGCTATAGTGTTGATTGCGCCACTCATTTGCGTCATAGTTAACTATATATATATTGTATGTGCTGTATTCAAATTAACAACTGCTACTTAATTCAGCACCTGCTTAAACAGATGCTTGATGTAACTGTAAATAAATCTGGCTAGAAAGGGGTTTATGTCAAGAGTACTATCACACAATTCATGAATATTTCACTCAGAAATATTTTGTTGTTGTTTCTATATGGGGGGGGGGTTCTTTAACTTCTGCTACCTGTTTTGTGCAGATGTAGTACCCTCTAAACAGTACTCTCCTAGTTCTACTCTATCATTATTGTAATTTTCAAGCTCATACTGGCTTAATTGTGATGTTTTATCTGTGTGTTCAGGGTCATTCTACGTCTATTTTAATGTGAAACTGAGTTGTATGTCATTTATTAATTGTAAATCACTTAGAACAAGGTGTTTGCTCTTCATCCAAATAAAAATTCTAGACTTTTTTCAAAACTGCAATTTTTTTCCCCCCCAAGACCTTGACTTTATGCACTTTTATACTTGCATGTCTACTTTTTTTGGTTGAGATTGTACCTGTTGGGTGTAGTAGAAAAGTTCATTTTAATTTTAATAAGAGTATGAATGCATAATTCGCAGTAAATTATCTTTGACTGTCAGAAAAAATGTTAAAACATGTGAAAATCACAAAAGTGCATGCACATCACACAAACAAGTTTCACTAGAATCATTCCGGTACCGACTGGTTAGTGAAATCATATCAACTTATTTCTATGCTTTCCTCATATATTTCTTATCTTACAAGACTACGTGCCTGTGAACATACTCTAAAATTCAGCTATGTTAGAAACTTTTTTCCATGCTTTATTAAGACTTTGACACAAAATTCTAGACATTTCAAAATCTGGAAATTCCATACTTATAAAGATTTTCAAGACCTGCATAAGCACCCTGTAGTGGTGCATTTATGGTATGACAAGTTGTATGCAAATTATTATAAATAAATATTTCTGAACTATGCAATAATGCTCTATGGAGTACTTACTAACGAATCATGTCTTTTAGTCCTTTACTTACTGCATTAATTGCTTATTAAATTGCGACTTGTGTGAGAGATACTAGATCTTTAGTACCTAAAATGTTCTATCTATAGTTCGACGGGGTAAGAAAAGGACTCATAAACAGTGTCTGTGTAAGTCTAAGCTAAATAACTTCACTCAGTAACTTCCCTTTTCCGAGTCTGCCATCATTCTTCTCGAATAAACGCTTCCCCTAAGTGTGTCTCTCAGGCTTGAATGTATCCAAATAATCTCACCTCCTCCACCTCCTTATGTGGATTATTTGGAAAGCTATTAATTATGACATCTCATGGTTGCAAGCAGCCCTTCTCTGGGAGCTGACCCAGTCCTGTTCCTCAACATCCAGCAGCTGCCACTCTTCACTACGGAGGCTGCCGCTTCGCGTGGCAGCTTCCAGGAGGGCAATTACACAGCCCAGATGAGATGAGGCGGCTGAATGTTTGGGACTTGAGCGCTCAGACTGCCATTAGCACTATAAGCTATTACATTCCCTCTTATTTTTTTTTTCCTCTCCCTCCTCCTGCCTTCCCTCTCACTTGCTGCTGTATATTGATGAAGTGGTAATGGGACCTCTAGTTAGATATTCCTCCTGTAAAAACATTGTCTTGTTTCTAGTCTCCCTCAGGGGTCAATGTATTCTCCCGGAGTTGCTGGGAATCATTTCTGCTCTATTAATGATGCAATTCGAATGCAATTCAGATCTACTGAAGACGCGGCACAGTGGGCCTTTTTGCGGGGAGTTGATAGATGACAGCGAGCGTTATCCTGCAGCTCCACAACAAAGCGGCACCTCATGCACATCAGCGAGTAGCCGGTTGGCCGTCACTCCTGTTTCCACTCTGCTCCTTAAAACGAGGACAGAAGACAAGTTTCCTCGCTTCACCTCACCAGCAGAGTCCTCTTGAGAAGAACTTGTCCGTGCCTAATGATGGTCACATTAATTATAGGCTTATCAACCCCGGCAAAAATTCAATGGGGCTATTTATAGAGGTCTAAAATAGCAGAGGGCGAGGGGTGGCCTGAGCAGCCTCCGTCACTCCACACCAGGGTTATTACAGTTAACAAAACGAAGTAGCAGCGGAAAAAGTTATTATAAGAACTGAATTAAAACAACATAAGCAATGCAACACGAACTGAAATTATACAGAACTGCAGGTGAAAGCCCTTCTATTTGCACTGCAGTTGCTAATTGTTGTTGTAGCTCTTTAAAGGAGTAATATTTTGCTTTTTTAAATGGAATTATGCATTTTAAAACATTTCCCTGCGGTCCACATGAACTGTAAATGCTATGCTTGGGTCTGAATTCTTCATTAATTAAACTCTAAAGGCCCATCTTCAACCCTATTTTTGGGTAATGACATGAAAAGGTCATTTTGAGCATGTGGCCCCACCCCCTTCCGGGTTGTTGGCTGCGCTGCTCTGTCCTGTTCAACCAACAACTGAAGATTTGAGGGTAAATGGCTTGAAGTTTGGACATATTTTCAGTATGGACTACAACCGCTGCTGCTGACAAACAATTATGTCATAAGCAGAGAAATGTTCATAGGAAGTCTTGACCTTATATGTGCAAATGTCGTGGTGCAACTAGTTAATAAAACGCAACAAATTAAGAAGGAATTGAAACGGGTTGTAGAAATCCACTAGATTTTTGCTGGAAAAAAAATTCAAACTTTTTGAACTGTTAGGGTCCAAATACACAAATAAATGAATCATAGACTAATAAAAGTGGATTTAGCAAAATATGACCCCTTTAAGGTGCAATGTACTGTTACTTTTAACATAGTTCAAAATGTCTTTATTACTCTTGTTTGTGTATATTTATTTATCTTTTTGCCTCTATTTATGTGTTGTACCGTACTGTTTCTTTTTAACAACTAAGTGTGAGACATTTCTTTCTTTTTTTCTTTCACTTGAACTCAAAAGCAACACAA